>VNJS01010254.1:0-50597 GCA_008042575.1 Drosophila watanabei | reverse complement strand
GCTTATTCAAGTGTTCCACCCTTTTAATAGCGTAATGATAATTATATAATTATTATTTTTTACACATCTTGTTTCTTTGAAATAAATAATAATAAATGTAACTCATTTTTCATTACGTTAAATTTTTAAGTTTCGCGCTTACTTCTAATATAGTCTGGCAACGCTAAGCTCGTGAACATTTTCCAATAAGCAAAGTATAGACGCAAACCGGGGCTTACAACTCTAATAAGCTTATTCAAGTGTTCCACCCTTTTAATTACATTACGTTGAAAAATGAGTGTGACCAGCTCGCACGAATGCAAGAAACTCTATTTTTTCTCTTAATTTCTTGCATTCCTCTGGTAACACTGCTCTTGGGGTCATGTGATAGACACCAGCTGACCGTAGATTTTCCAAAGTTTGCCAAGTTTTTTGTGCACATCGTTTCCCCGTAAAAAAATTGAAGAAACTACAGAAAAAACATGGCTCTGCACTCGGCAATCAAGGGAAAACTGATCAGCGTGATCGGCGACGAGGACACCTGCGTGGGCTTCCTGCTGGGCGGCGTGGGCGAGATAAACAAGAACCGTCACCCGAACTTCATGGTGGTGGACAAGAACACGGCCGTCAGCGAGCTGGAGGACTGCTTCAAGCGCTTCCTCAAGCGCGACGACATCGACATCATCCTGATCAACCAGAACTGCGCGGAGCTCATCCGTCACGTGATCGACGCGCACACGTCGCCGGTGCCCGCCGTGCTGGAGATTCCCTCCAAGGACCATCCGTACGACGCCAGCAAGGACTCGATCCTGCGCCGCGCCCGCGGCATGTTCAACCCCGAGGATATGGTGCGTTAAGCCGAGCGAGTAGCGTTGTTTTTTCTCTGGAGAAAAGGGTGCCCCCCCGTACTGGTTCATCGTATTGCTGCAACCGTTAGAGTATTGCTTTCCATCGTAATTCCCAGCTGTAAACCACTTTATATGTATATTTAGATTCAGTGCTTTGCGTTTGTTCTGATCGTGTATTTAAAGACATTTATTAAATGGTTTTTGTTGTATAAATAGATTAAAATCGAATTGTTCCAAAATTTGGTGGGGCTGGAAAGTGGGTTCAGTGTTGGTTAAGCTAACGGTGCCTTTCCAGTTGCACTGGTTGGGAATTATTCTAGGCTGGCAACACTGGCGCCATCAGCTGTTCTAGCTGGCAACGTAAACAGAAAATTGATAACTCCGCACCAGCCGCTCGACTTTTCCGAGAACTGATTGATCTGCCTTAGTCACCTGTCCGCTGCACGCACACCCCACACCATGCTGAAGGCCGTGATCCTGATCGGCGGTCCTCAGAAGGGCACCCGCTTCCGCCCGCTGTCCCTGGACACGCCCAAGCCGCTCTTCCCGTTGGCCGGGCGGCCGCTGATTGCCCACCACATCGAGGCCTGCGCCCAGCTGCCGGATCTGCGCGAGATCCTCATCATCGGCTACTATCCGCAAACCCAGATGGAGGGCTTTGTGGGCGACATGCAGGCGCTGTATAGCAGCAGCAACATCAACATCAGGTGGGTTCACTTCCTCAGACATCAGGCGCATTGCTCTGACGTGTCCCCTTTTGTTTCAGGTACCTGCAGGAGTTCACCGCCCTGGGAACTGCGGGTGGCATGTACCATTTCCGGGATCAAATCAGAGCCGGCAATCCGCGGGCCTTCTTTGTCCTAAATGGAGATGTTTGCGCTGATTTTCCGCTGCAGGAGCTGCGGGACTTCCACGAGAATCGTCCGTCGAGTGCCCTGGTGACCATCATGTCCACGGAGGCGACACGCCAGCAGTCGCTGCATTACGGCTGCCTGGTTTTCGATAAGAACAACGGAGCCGTGTCCCACTACGTGGAGAAGCCGAGCTCCTACGTGTCCACCTTCATAAATTGCGGCGTGTATGTCTGCTCCATGGACATATTCACCGTGCTGTCGCAGATTTTCCACTCGCGGGGCCAGGAGTACGGCTGCCAGGGCTTTAGCAATGGCAATGGGAACGGAAATGGCAATGGCCGGGAGCAGGGCCACATCAAGTGGGAGCAGGAGGTACTCACGCCGCTGGCTGGCACGGACAAGCTGTTCGCCATGCCGGTGCCCAACTGGTGGTCGCAGCTAAAGACCGCCGGATCGGCCATCTACGCCAATCGACACTACTTGGGGCTCTACAAGAAGACCCACCCGGAGCGGCTGGCGAATGTGGGAACCAAGCGCGGAGAGGGCGATGGCAGCTTGATATGCACCGTGCTACCGGATGTCTATGTGCATCCCAGTGCCACCGTTCATCACAGCGCCGTGGTAAGTATTTACTTGTGGACTTTAAGATGCTATAATCCCTTTATATTCCAGTTGGGTCCCAATGTGGCCATTGGACCGGGAGTAACTATTGGACCGGGCGTGCGCATTCGCGAATCGATTGTCTTGGAGCAGGCTCAGATCCAGGATCATACTCTTGTCCTGCACTCGATTGTGGGCCGGGGCTCCACCATTGGAGCCTGGGCACGCGTTGAAGGTACTCCCAGTGACCCGGATCCCAACAAGCCCTTCGCCAAGATGGAGAACCCGCCGCTCTTCAACAACGAGGGCAAGCTAAATCCCTCGATTACCATATTGGGTAAGTATTTCAAAGTCATTAAGCGATAAAAGATTTTTAATTCTGAATTTTTAGGCTGCTTTGTTCAGGTGCCCGCCGAGAAGATCCTGCTGAACAGCATTGTACTGCCGCACAAGGAGCTTAGTCGCAGCTTCAAGAACGAGATCATATTGTGAGGATATACCTTTTATTTCAGTCTCCGCCTTAATCAGTATGCCATTTTATACGTTTCTATGTGCAATATTCCAAAAATCTATCTATTAAATGTACCCCAGATCTTGCAGAATCTTTTTTAATGAGTTTTTATTGAATTAACGGATACTTTTCACTTCTTATTTATCGATATTTAAATAGTTATCAAGCACAACGATTATTTGAATCGCTAGTTCATGTTCTTCAGAAAATTTCAGAGCATAGTTTTCGGGGTTCTTTATATTAAAATTTTGTAAATGTTTAAATGTATTTTTTTAACGATTGCAGCCTTCTGTTAATGTAGTTTAACAACTTATGCTACAGGTTTCAATAGTTTTGGGTGATTTACTGTTACCTCGTTTTCTCTATAAAACTATTTCTATAAAGAACAAGATAACAGTAAAATTTTAATAACATTTAAGAATAGCAGTTACCCATAGGAGATATCGATATATTTTTTGGGTCGTGACACGCGTGAGCGATCCACGCACACCAACACAACTGAGCTCTCTCTTTCTGGCCTCGCTCTCTCGGTCTCGTTTAGACCAAAACGCGTTTACCTGAGATACCTGAGTTTCAGCCAGTTAGTCGCCGTCGCCTGTTGCATTTGCTCTGTGTGTATCTCGCTCTAATCCGAAAAGTGTTATTTAAACAGTGTACTTAACGGGGAAATAGTCGCAGCTTGGGAATGACAGAAGGATGATTTTGGCCAAGACGAAAGGTAAACAGGTAAGCAGCGGGATTCTACGTGGGCAGTTCTCCGTTCTCCATTCTCCGTCAGCCTTTGGTAATTGAGCAAGCGAATGGGAAGAAGCAGAGCAGTGTACAAACACTATACAGGTGTAAGTGTAGGTGTGCGTGCATGTGTTGGTGGAGCGGCGCAGGTAACTTCTGCTGTCAGAGATAGAGAGTGGGAGAGCGAGTCATGCTCAGTGAGCGTAACTGTCTTGTACAGCGTGGGAAACTAAGTGGGAGAGGGAGAGAGAGGATCTCTCCGTAACTCTCTATTCCTCCCTCTCCCTATGATGCCTATTGGCAAACACGGGCCTTGCTGCTGTTGTTGTTGTTAGTATGTGCGTGCGTGCTGGAATCTTGTTTGGCATGCCAATGCACAGTGGTCGCGCCCATAGGACATAGTTTAAAAAATCTATCTACAAATATTTTGTATAAAACTACGCTAAACAAGCAATCTGTGGGTTAGGCTGACATATGTATCTTGAAAACCCACAGAGGTTTTTATATGAAATGATCATTTATAACCGATCTGTCATATGCTAGCTGATATAGAATCACGATATTTTTCTAGAGTTTTGCAGAAAATTGTTTTAAAATATAGCAACCAAAAGCACTGTTGACCACGGCATCATACATGCCTAACCACTGTGCAATGCCACCTGAGCGCTCTGGCCCGTTGGCGCTCTCTCTCTATCTCTCGCTCTGCAAGCGCAGCTCACTCACCTTACCTTCGTGGTTACCTGCGTTTCGTTGTGGCGATCAGTTGTTTTTTCAACTGAGTTCGAAGCGGATGCGCGGCGGTGGTTAATAACTTGACAAAAAATCGACACGCACACCAACACATATTCAACAACAACAAAACTAGAAAAAAAAAGACAAGACAAAGTGGTAGAAGCAACAGGCGAACAAGAAGAAGAGAAGACTTGTTTGCAGCCCCCGCCCCCTTCCAGTCTTTCGTTTTAAAACGGTGGTTTTAAATTAATATAGCACTTTAGCCAAGAAGAGTTGGCAGCTAAAAAGGCCAAAAACACAACGCGGGCGTTGATACAAATACACATACAGGTGTTAGTGTGTAAGTGTGTGCGGCGGGCGAAAAGAAAGTGCAATAAAAACCGAAAATTGTGAAAAGCCAACAAGTGCAATGTATACAACGTGTTAAAGGAGAGAGAGAGAAAAAAAAACGTATGTATATAAAACAAGAAAACAGTAAAAACTGTTAAATCGCCGCGAGAGCGAAGCCGAGCTCGAAGAAGAAGAGGCTGAAGAGGAAGCTGTAGATATCATTTACCAACAACAACCTGTCGCAGTATCCGATTGAGAACCACTTTGTTGTTGCTGTAAGTCGAAAAATCTATTAAACATACCAAAATGAATGAACCAAATGAACAACAACAGCCACTGCAACAACAAGAAAACAACAGTAAGGGGCGATGCGCTAAACAAAGTGAAAACAAATTTACAGTTAGTAGAGACCAAACGAAGATGCAGAGAGAAAGAGAGTCCGGCTTGTTTATGATACCCTCTCCAAGAGAAAAGAGTTTTGTTTAGTTGACAGATTTTGTACGGTCTCCAAAAATGGTTCTTAAATAAATATTGGAAATTATATTAGGAAATTGAAAACTGAAACAGACTTTTAAAACTGTATAACATATTATTTTTACATTTCATTCTTGCTCAATGTTCCAGTTCTGGGAAAATACTTTCAGTTAATTTAAATGTTGGGAAGATAAGATATGCGACAAATTCAAGACTCATGCGACTTACGGAAAATTCTGGCAAATAGATAAGTGTCGATACAAGCACAAGGGTATTCAAAATTCGCAAGGCTTTGATCTTTATTTGCTCTGGCAACACAAGAATCACAACAACAGCAACATTAATAGAGTTGCACTTGTTGCTTGCGTGAGATTCAGTTGAAAGAGGAAAGGAGATAAAAACCGCGCTACAGCAAGAGGCTGAAACATTTTCCTTTTCTCTCTCCACTGTTTTTGAGTTACCTCTCTTTTTTGTTGTGAATAACTTTGGCAATTGGCATTTCTCGCCAGCAATTTTGCGCAATCATAAGTTTCCTGTTGCCCCAACAACAACAAAAAATAACGGTACACTCTGGCAGCAGCAACAAATGATATTTGCAAGCGGAAAACAATGCATAAAACAAAACAAAAAAATAGTAAAAAAGAAACTTGCGCAATTCATAATTTAATAAGCGAGTCCGAAAAAAATCTGCTCACTTTCTGGTTTACCAATCGGCAGGTAGCAAGCAATTCATTAATTGCATTAGTTGTTGTTGAGTTATTGTGTGTTTTTATTGCACTCCTGCAGCGCCTGTCACTAATTCGTATTTAATCACCAGCTTTACGGCTCATTCTCTTTTTAAAAGCGTAACGGCCTCAGTTGGAGACCGATCTTCATTTGCTGGCGAACGTCTAGAGCGGAATTTGTTTCGATACCAATTTTCTGCATGTAAAAATACATTTATCAACTCAAGACAATTTTTTTTAAATGTTTATGTTCTGTCTTCTCAGCTAGATTTACCTTGATTTTAAATTAAATTGTGTGAATAATTATAGAAATAAATAATTATGTAATTATATATGAATACTGGATAAAACTTTCCATTCCTCGTATTTCTGAAAAAAAGGTCAAATGCTAGTTTGTCTTGGGGAAGTCCCCCTGTATTTTGATTTCCAGTTAGAGTCTGTGTTTTGGGTTTCTTCTTTTTAATGACGAACATAACGCTTTCCCATTGTCTTTTCGGCCATTCTTTATTTTGTCTTAATTGGGCCCAGACCCGCGCACCGTTATTCATTAATGAAGAGAGTACCTTTTCCACGTCCATCTCTCATCATCAAGTGTCCAACGAAAGGGAAAACTTATCAATGCGTGGCTGCCCCTTTCGTATAACAGTATCGCTCTCTATCGCTTGCATTGCAATCAATTAAAAGCACATAAACATCTCATAAGCCCGCGACTTATGGTATGATATGCCCCGCCCCTTCCTCTGGAGGTAGAGGTAAATCAAGGGGCTTTAATGGGCTGTAAGGGCATACGGTCTTTCGTTTCCATCCGGAACAGGAAATAGAGCGTTTTTAGGCCTTTAAGAGCGCTTTTTGGCCTTTAAGTTTGTATTGCAACATTAGGCATTGCAACATTACAGCTTTCCAGTTTACTTAACCCCACAGGGGTCGAAAAATAGTGTCAAAAGCATAAAGGTTATGAACCAGTTTAGGCCTTTTTAGTCGCAGTTCTTGAGTTGGGTTGCCTGGGAACGTGGGAACGCGTGTATTGATGATGATTTCCCAGTAACGGAAAAAACGACCCAAAGGGCAGGGCAAGATGCAAAAAGCGTTAAACGTTCAAAACCCGTAAAAAGCAGACGTCATAAATTGCACAAGAGCCGAGATATAACCGCAATCACTCATTACCACATGGTCAATCTTCAATCTTCAGGAGGGACTGAGTAAATACAGAGCAACTGTGAAAAGAGGGATGATAAATCCCCTCGGGCAATTCAAGTTATTAGTCAAGTGTGGACGATAAAAGCAGAGCAGACTGCTACAGTCGTACTTCGATATAAAATGTTTTGGAAATCTTAACGTTAACTTTTAAAGAATTTAAGTTTCGGCTTACAAATAATGTAAACTTCTTAAAGTTCCCTTCAGATCTGAGATTTAGAAAGAATTATGGATTTTTTAACAGACAGTTTATCTGTTCGTTATATGTTAGACATTAGGATATAGATGAAAGTATCTTAAGGAATTTCTTGTACAAAATTAATGCTGAATCGCGAGCTCTTTACTATTATAAGATGAATTTTATAGTTTTGAAAATTATATTTATAATTGCTGTATTTTAATAACCTTCAGAATTTAAAAGCTCTTAATATAACACTTTTGGGACATTAATATGGCAATGTTTAATTAAATTAAAATTTTTTAAATGTATACGAAATAATTAAAAAAAAAAGTTGAAAACTGTTTAATCAAGGTTTGATTCTATTTTAAATGCGACAACTTCAAGTTCTCCTTATTGAAGCAGGACTGTTACCAGCTCCCGTTCCGATCTGATCAGATCCGACACGGGAGCACTTAAAGTAACTCAATTACGACAGTCTGGCCTTTTTGCACGTACATATGCATTATTTAAAATTTTAATTACAACAAAGAGCAGTCATTTTGAGCACTACAAAGAGCGACTTGCGCCTGCGCGCCCCGATTAACCCATGATCGCCATTTTGCTGAACTCTCCGGGTCTTGTGTTTTCATTAAGAGCAAAGCTTTTCCCATTAAAAATGCTCATAAAATTGCGCCGTAATTTCTCGTCGGTCCTTCATATATATATATATATATATATATATATATATATATTTGTACACTTTTCGTTCCCGTCGTCGCCAACTGACTGGACTGAGTGAGTTTGTTGTTGGAGCGAAATTAAATTTCAAATCGCCAGGCGAGGGTTAATACTTTAATTTCAATTTGACCCCCTTGACGTCAGCGGTCTTAGAAGTTCCATTTCGAGCCAATTACAAATGCAGCTGAAAAGCGGCAACGCGGCAAGGTGGCGGAAAAACTGGCAACGTTACATGGGTTAAATAAAGGACAGACGGACGGACGGGCAGACGGACGGACAAGCTGACAGACGGACGGACAGACGATGGATTGCATATGCAAAATGTCGTAGTGTCAAGCGTTTTGCCAAGTTTCGCGCGAATCATCGGACTTTGGCTTTCTTTTTGATTTTTTAGTGCGAGCTCGCGACACATAGTATATGTCGTGTTTAGTATATATCTTTATAGTGGTTTCGCTTTGACTCTGCCACAAACCGATTCGCTTTGTTTGACATTTCTTGAACGCACTCGTAATTAGTGCTTGCTTAATATGCAGCCCAAAGTCCGAGTTCAGCCTGCAGTTTAAAGTTTTCAGTACGGATTGTGCAATAGCTCACACCTCCTTTCCCCTCTTGCACACTTGCAGGCACAGCCGCTGGCGGAGCAGCCCTGAGAATGCAGTTCGTTCGAAGCTAGTCTGGCATGAGGCTTCAGTTCAAGGAGCACTAGGATCCATTAGCAATAGACAAAATCACAGGATCCTCGATCCACGATCCACCCACAGCGATCTTCAGCACGGTCATCACAGGAGGAGCAAGAGGATAATTAGATAAAATGCAGGTTCCCGAGCACGTTGTTTCACTGTACATCGCGACCTGTGGCCAAAATGGACCTGGCCTGGGATCCGACGAAAAGGAGATCATCTTGCTGGTGTTCGTTCTTCTGGAGGTGACCACAGGACAGGTGAGTTGATACCTATAGCCCTATAGGGCTTGCCTTCGAGTATATATATTAAACAAGGCTTAGCTTCATCTTAAAATCTTTAAATCCCTTTACAATTAATAGATCACTTAAGGCTGAAATAATTGTCATATAGTCAAGATAATAACTCTAATAGGATCTGATTGATAGTTTTCAATTCAATTATTTTTACTCATCGATCACAAAAAATTCTTAACGATTTTGCATACATTAATGGACTATTAATTGTCTATTTCAATGGCAATATATGATAAAATTGATATTTCTAAAGATCAGATAGTTGATCTATATAGAAATTGAGCTCCCTGATCTACCCGAGGGTATCTCCGGTGGCGCCGCCCACTGTCCACCATTTTGTTGGATCGCTCGGCTCTCGTCTACGCTTTAATTAATGAATGCTGTGCGATAACAGACCCTCGCACACACACAGATACTCACGCATACAATCAGCTCACGAGCTGCACTTTCAACTGTGTGGCGTAGCGATCGCTTATTATGCTACAGCTCTCGATTTTGATTCGCCAAAAATCTCTGGGGAAAAAGATGCTGGTCGAGCGTTTTCATTCGGCCAGACATATTCCGAAATACTCTGGAATTCAACTATATAATATTTGTCGAATCAGATAGATAATTCTCTAGATACTTTAATGACAAGTTGCGACTATCAATCGAGTATTGAAGAAAAGTTAAAATTCTAGAGAAATATCTGGAATTAACTTGGCTGCAATCACAATACGATACATATCTAATTAGTGGTTAAGCCTTTACCGATGCATGTATATTTACGAGGCGCGAGAGATAATGCCCAGATTGACACTTTCGAACCCTGGAATCTGACAGAATTTCCAACGATCCACGTGTATAGAGATGTTTATGTTTTCGGGGAGATCCCTCCCCAAATGGAGGGGAGGAGTGGGAAAAAAAAAACGGAGGGGCGGGAACAGCGTATATATGGATATTTGCATATTTTGAGTTTACCAAGCGATTGACACTAATTGTTTGCTCTAAACATCCGAGGTGGCTAAGGGCAGACCAACCGAAACCTGCTGTCCCGACGAGTCGAAAGCCCTCATCGGAGCTCGGCTCCATGGCATTACGAAATTCCCTAACCGACAAACTATCGCCCGGCCATTAAATTTTATTTGCCAAGTGCCAATGCAAAGTTTTCCAAGAAAGCACACAGAAGATTTTCAAATTGCAAATGATGTAATAGGTGCCCAGGTATGGGAATCCTTCAAGAGATCTCTCTGTTTTAGGCCTAAAAAGGCAATTTTTGGTATAGGAATGGGACTAAATACTAATAGATATATTCTGTAATTTAATGTGATCATCAATCATAAAATTAAATTTGTTCCTACTTATCGTAATCAATCATAGTATCTTATAGATTTGTCCCAATTTATTAAAGTAATTCCCGATAATGGTCTGTGACTGAGGTAATCGTTTTGTTTTGGATTGAAAGATCTTTGAATAATTTATCTATCCCCCCCCCCCCATTATCGGTTTCATTGAGCAACGAATCCATTCGGTTTCCCCATTTTCGATGCATTTCGTGGGGTTCAATAATGACGCTTTCGGTACGCAATTTTATTTGCCCAATGTGCTTGACAATCTCGAGAGCACACAAAACCCGTATCGGGCGGTTACGTGGACGCTTCGATTCCGGCGGAGGCTGCGTGTTCGGAGGCACCCCACCGATGCCTCGATGCCTACTATACACTATATATATACTTGGATATTGTGGAGGTTGTTTTCGCACCGGCTAGAACTGATGAGGGAAAAATTGCCGGCCATTAGATGGCTCTGTGTGTACCTTCGGGTCGGGGCTCTTGAGGGGCTATTTGCTGGCTTAGCTTTTTTCGTTTTTCGTTTTTTTTTTTAGTTTTTTGTCGGTGGAGATGTTTGCCTGACATTGTCGCGATTTTATGACGAGCACGCAACATTTTAGTAAGTGCAGGGAGTACCTCCATCTCCCCCTTTGGATGATCTTAAGTGGCATTTAATGGCGACATTGGGGGACCGCAATTACGGGTGCTTCTATTTCTGTTTCGAGATTTTTTTGAGACTTTTTTTTCGGACCCTTCCGATGGCCCCCTTGACCCGCCAGAGCGGTGTCAGAGCCGGCAGCTTTTGTCTTTGGCTGCTGCCAAGCTATTGTGAATTAATTACCCCGCGCTTAAACTCTGGCTTCCAGCTAAGTGGCTTTTTGGCTTTCGCAAAACGATTCGGCTTTGGGGCCAATTTTTATGCTAATCTTGCGCGGTGAGTCCCCGTGGCAAACTATTGGTGGTATTATTATTATTATTATTTATTTCGTCGCTTTTCTCTCGCTATTTTCGGTTGGGTCAAGGGGTCAGACGGTCGAATTTCTCCCAAAGATCCTCCTTCCTTTCGCCGACACCCCCTCGCGGAGTTTGAGGCCCCTAATGAGCTATACTAGTCTCGACTAGTCTACAGCAGACTTCTGAATAAAATATTATTTATATATTGGCCTCGCATCTGAATACCAAATTCAGTCTGCGAAATCTATGCAAATGTCTGGAGCCACATAATGCTCTTCAACGGTATTCGCAAACCTTTGGAAAGCGGCTCTGCATATCGAAAAATAATTTACCATATACACAGATCTGATATATAGTGTTTAAGTCACTTTAAACTGTTGCCAATTATGAATATATTTGAGTCAGATCACGAGACAAAAGCGTGTTCAACAATAACATATATCATTAAACTATTTCCCAAGAGTCTCAAATTAATTAAGGGAAAGTAACGCTATATGTGTGATATAACCTGCCGAAGTCTGTCAGTTTTGAAAGATTAATAGCTATATGGTTTAATTTTAGACCTTAATAGCTTAACTAAAGATCGGATATTTAATGAGGATGTCTTGAAGATGTCTATCTATGAAATACTCCAAAATGTAATTATAAAGAGAGTCATGGTGATATATTTTATAGAAGCTATCATTCTGAGTCAGTTGTATTGATATCTCTGGAAAACTCCTAACATAATAATAGCCTCAAGTGTCATATAGGTTCTTCCATGTCTCGGCCAACTTCGTCATCATGATTGCAATAATCCAGTGACAGAAATTAATATTTGATTCAGCCATAGAAGTGCTCTGGGCTTTATATTTGGCAGACTGGCGACGTGCCCCGTAATAAAGCCTCTACCGATGACCGATTCCGACTGTCATTTGGCTGCCTAATGGAGCGATGGCTGGTCTTATTTTTGGACAGGTGAGGGGCAACACGACGGAACTGTCAATTCGGATCGCTTGATTATGGCATGCGTTTTGGGGGAAGCGTGATAACAGAATTTATTGGCAGGCAGGCGACTTTCCCGAACGGAGACACACTTTTCCGACGTCTCTCTAGCAGGCGATCTGTTTTCCGCTACCATTTTCGTGTCAGTTTAATCTCAAATTGAATTTCTCTGTTATAGATTTCTTGCTCGAGAGCAATTTTCTTGATTTGATAAAGACACACACTCGCTCGCTCGCTGGCTGGCTGGCTTACATATACCGACGCAGTAATTGGCATGTTAATTACAGGCTAGTTATGACTCGTATGGCAACAATTAAAGTTAATTAACATTCGAAAACAAACTGCAAAAAGTGGCCGGAGGGGAGGTGCGCGGACAGGTGAGGTCGCCGCACGGCCACCGCCGCCGCCGCTCTTAATCTCTATCGCTCTGTGCGGCTCTACTTGAACCAATTAGAACTCTTAGCTGTCTGAACTTTAATAATTCAATCAGCTAACTGAGTGGGTTAATGGAAACTAGGGAGTATACCCTCTCTCTCTCCTACTATAGCGTATACCTCATCGGCAGTGTGTGTGGAAACCAAAACTCTGGCATAATTAGGGGCGCTCTTAACCCCAAAGGAACCCAAATATCCGAGAGCTGGATGAATATAACATGACGGCCGCAAGCTCATGAATGTTTCATTTTCCACAGAACCCTATTCCAACCAGCCGTATATCGTATCGCCCCGTTTCCCCATAAGTGTTGCTCCTCCATCCATTCAAAGCCCATGCAAATCGATTTCAGACGCCGTCAGAAATGGGAAAACAAAGAAAAGTACAAGTTTAGTTTCATTTCCTAAGGCCTAAGGCCTAAGGTCTGATCCGGACTGTTCTGTTTCGGATTTTTATAGATTTGCATAGAGCCCAACTACCTGCAGAGTGCCTCAATTCCGAATCCGATTTGGGTCCGGATCGCGACTTCTTTGACTTGTTTGCATATCCGCTGACGCAAGACTGTGGCTCTTTGTTCCCTGAAATTCTGAAGGTTTTCCTCAGTTCACCTTTTAAAATATGTACATCCCCAGAACCATCCAGAAACATGGCGCCCCGGGTTGCAGGTGTACCCTGCTATCGGATGATAGTGATAGCAAAAACTTGGCTCGGTCAAGAGCGGTTCTAGTTGTGAATTGATAAGAGTGGGAACAGTCATGCTTACTTTATTTTTATTTGAGTTTAGGAATCATATATATTTTAACAGATTTGTAATGGAAGTATTTTAGGTGAAATAGAAATCTTTACTGTAGATTCTCAAGCTTTAATCTAATAATATTTTACCTTTTAAGTGTTTAATATAAAAAGTCCCAAACATAAGCTTAATATCATAATACTCTTAGATAGAGTACCCGAATCTTTATCCCCCGAAGACCCTTTACAACCCTTCATAAGCAATACTTCCCGCCTATCATTATTACTGGCAATTATCATAGTCTGGCGACGAGACTAACGAATATTTCCCCTCCATCTCCCATCCACAGATCGTTGGCACCAAACAAATACTCGTGCGGCCGGATGGCTACTTCATCAAGGATCGCACCATCTCTGGCTCCTCGGACAACTCGAGTGCCACCAATAACACGGCCAGTTCCCCGCCCTTAGCCATCGGCGACTCATCCGCAAACTCCAACAATGGTACTGGCAGTGGCAATGGAAGCACCCTGGACAACGGTAGCGAGCTCATCCTGCCCATTGCAGAGGCCCAGGCGGCGGGCAAGCCACTGAGCGAGGCCATCGAAGAGGTGCGTACGAACAACCATATAATCCAATCCAATCCAATCCGAAATCCCATCCCAATCTGATCCGTGCCGTAATCGGAGCACGTTGTTTCGGGTTGTTGTGACTTGTTTGGATTTGGGCCTGTTATCAGCCGGAGGAGAGCCGGTAACCGAATCCGATAAGATTAGGCACACTGCTGCACTATGTGTGGCTGGTGAATGCAAACGTTTGGGGGCAGAGTGTGGTCTATTTATGGAATGCACCCTCTAAAACGAGAATGATTCGTTGTTGGTCCTTGCCCCGGCCTCTCGGTGAAGTGGTGCGTCGTCTCTTATCAATGGGCATCGGGTTTCCAGGGTTGTAAAAGTGCACAGAGGGAAAAACAAAGGGGGAATGTATAAAAAAATTTATATTTATAATAGGAAAATATAGTTAAAAAGTGTTAAGAATATTACTTTTAAAATATGTATTTTTGAGGCTATTTTTGGTTCAAAGGAGACTAAAAATATAAAATGGGAAATTAAAATAAAACCTTTTGATCTCAATTAAAGTTAAAAATATAAAAATTACATGCAAAATTTCTTAATAGTATTTATCTTATAGCTCTGACATCTTAACCTTTTATTTTCTTATTATATTTAACAACATTTCATCACTTTTTACTGTTACCCGTCGCGATTAGTTAAAGATGAATGACATTAGTGCCTCACGTGTTATTTATTTTCGATATTCTGATAAGCCGTTCCGGTGATCAAAGATCTGATTTCGATTCACGGTAGTCACCATGAGTGTACTCAATTCTTGCCCCATCACCATGGGTTGCACTCTCCTCTTGGAGACCTTTGGCCCTGCACAGATTCCACACCCATTCATACAAGACCTCACTCTCCTCCTACTACCCCCCAACAATGCTTATCGGACAGCCTGATAAGGCTTCCACTTCAGGCAAGCCCCCAGTTTTAGTTTCGACTCTTGACTCTCTCCGGCAGGGGTGCGGGAAAATGCCGCTTGGCAAACACATACGGCATACATTATTGGCTGCTGATGCAGATAAAAGATCTCGATATGGTTGGGAAGAGGAGAGGTAGGACAGAAAAGGGTCTTTTCAAAAGTGAGAAGAATTGAATCATATTTTATTTTAGTCTCTGTAAAGGATTGGATAGCTTCCGGGGCTTAATAGTTATTAAATCTTTATTTAAGCAGATTTTTAGAACTAAAGTACAATGTTCCGATTGGGTTTATTTGAGGTTCCTCTTAAGTGGACTTTATAATTATGCTTGTTTTATTAACGAAACTTTAGTCTATAAATGTTTATGATGATGTTCCATCATAGAATTCCGAATAGTCCCTTTAAAACTAATTAAATCTTAGGCACATTCCCCTTAGCCAGGGCACTTATTGAATCGGACTTGAAAGTGCATCTGGAAACTTTTGTACCGAGACGAGATCAAGGCGTGACGCATTGGAAATATCCGGCACAAGCCTGGCATACTAATTGGTCCAGTCAATAGGGCCTGCAGAGACATTGGCCCGGAGATAAAAAAAGAGCAACAGAAAGGCTGCAATCGAAGGGGGCAAAGTGACCGGGGATTAGTGATGTCATATGGATTATACTCCACTCTCTGACGCGATTTCGAGCGAGTAATGCGACATTAAGCCGCGTGTTATATTTACTCACCGTGACACGGCTGAAAACTGTTCACTTAATTGGTAGTAATTGCCGGCGACTAAACGGGTTCCAAGCCAATGCCATTGGGGCGAATGTGTGGCACTATCGGTAGTGACCCAAAGACTCTACTTCTATATAGTGGAATGCTTGGGGTATTTTTCCCTATACTCTAGTCAGCGACCTTTGCTCCACTCTCTTCTATTCTATCTCTATCTGCTCTTTAAAATAATTGCAGTTACTAATACTTAATTTCCCTTTAGTTCGATGCCTACCTGCGTTCGTTGTCGCTCCAAGACACGGAGATCAAGCTGGTCACGGACGGACAGCTGCCGCTGAGGCAGTGCCTTCACCGGGAGGCCAGTGCCAAGGACGTGGAGCTGCCGGCGTACTATAACCGCTTTAGCGACCTGCGCAAGGAGTTTCTGCGCTACAAGTCCGGCGACCTTGCCCGCGCCCTGGTTCCCGTCAAGGATGTGAAGAAGATGCTGCAGGCGCCAACGGCGCCCATGCCACAGTCCATTGCCGAGATGCTGGGAGGTGAGTCTTTGCTAAAAATGTAGTTTAAGCTAGTTTGTTTTTTAGTTATGGAAAAAATTGTATATTATTTATTAGGTTACAAAAAATCCCGTATTTATAAATAACCTTTAAAGTCGTTAGTCAAGAATACAAATTAGTATTACAAATTTCTTCACATTTATTTTTTTTTTTATATATAAATTCTTGTCTGTAAATATTTCATATTTGACATTTAATTATTTTTCCTGTATAAATTTAATGAATAAATATTAATTTTAAGCCTATTTAAGTTGTTTAGATATTTACAGATTTACCAATATTTATTATCCTTTATTTTTCTCCCTCAGATCTCAACACTTCATCGGTGGAAGACAACGACTTTTACATACGCGAATCTCGCGACATGGTCACTGTGATCCAGACACTGCTGCAGGCAGGTGAGTAGCCTCAAACTACCCTATTTTCTTAGAATTTTCTTTAAACAAACCTTACCTTTCTGTAGGTCACAAATTTGCTGCAAACGAGGTGGTCAACCTGGTACTGGAACCTGGAATTTGGTGAGTTTGCGAGCTTTGCTTGCCGATTCGAAACGGTTTGAGCTAGTTCCACTAGCACAACGACTCCACTCAAGCCCCTTCTCAGCTGATCCAAGCACTATGTCGAGCACGAAAAACTCAAAACTCGCACTCACTCATAGCGATCGAGACCTGAGACACCCAGACCCCACGAAGCAGCCCCCAAATCCGAGCTGGGAGCGTCGTCTCCTCAGTCTACGTTTGGCTTGGAAGGCGATAAGAGCTCGTCGTTGTGGCAAGGGA
This sequence comes from Drosophila watanabei, assembly GCA_008042575.1. Taxonomy (NCBI): domain Eukaryota; kingdom Metazoa; phylum Arthropoda; class Insecta; order Diptera; family Drosophilidae; genus Drosophila; species Drosophila watanabei. The sequence continues at coordinate 33,741 of VNJS01010254.1, read as the reverse complement.
TCGGTCTCGGTTCTCGGTACTCAGTTCTCGCTTCTCGAATCGAATCCAATCGGATCGTGTCGTATAGTATCGGGTGGCATCGCAACGGATCATAGGGAACGTTTCTGGTTATCGCGGGATCGCCTTGGAAAATTTCAGCTACCTACCTAAAACAGCCGTCTATAAAATATTCAATTAGCCAGGGTGAAGCCAGGGCGAGGGCGTCAGAGACAGAGAGGTAACCTCCAAGTCCCGGGCTTTGGAATGGCAATTTTCTGAAACTCCTTGTCGGATTATTCATGTTTTTATTTGTTCGCGCAGCTCGTTTGGTTTTATTTTCCATTTTTCGTTTGTATTTCTTTTTATTTCATTTTTTTTTTTTGTTATTTGCTGGCTGGCCCATTTATGCATGACATTCTGCTTTGTGTGTGCCAGAGTGTGTGTTTGTGTGTTTGGGAGAGTCAGCAGAAAATGTTTATGCGACTCGGTAATCGCCAAGAACTCGGGCTGCATAGCGGAACGTGACTGCGACGCCGTTTTCTCAAAGGCTCCAGCTCCAGCACACGTGTTGCATAAGGATAGGCCGCACTTACTTACTTTCTTAAACTAACTTGTGTCTCTTGTGCCCTTTTCCCGCAGCTCAATTGACGACGAGATCGACGGCAACTGCATAGTGCGGGCCAGAGGATTGCCCTGGCAGAGCAGTGACCAGGACATAGCCAAGTTCTTCCGCGGCCTCAACGTAGCCAAGTAAGTGTCTGAGTGCTGTGTGTTGTGAAAGCCCCAACAAAGCCCAACCCAAAACCAAGTTAATCCCGGGCAATGCAACCCATTGATAAGCCAGTTCAGGGGTCACACCCGCCGCGATTACAAGCGACCTACTTTATCTTGCAAACTGATTTACATTCTGCGCTTTCCAGGGGCGGCGTGGCACTCTGCCTCTCTCCGCTGGGACGGCGCAACGGCGAGGCCCTCATTCGCTTCGTGTCCCAGGAGCATCGCGACATGGCGCTCAAGCGGCACAAGCATCACATTGGCACCCGTTACATCGAGGTGTATCGGGCATCTGGGGATGATTTTCTGGCCATTGCCGGTGGTGCGTCCAACGAGGCGCAGGCCTTCCTCTCCAAGGGCGCCCAGGTGATCATTCGGATGCGAGGTCTGCCCTACGATGCCACCGCCAAGCAAGTGGTGAGTATTTCTAGCATATAATTTTTGAACAAGAAACTAGCTTAAGATTATCAACATTATCAAAAATGTAATTTATTGCTTTTCCCTTTCCCAGCTGGATTTCTTCACAACTGGCGATACGCCGCCCTGTCACGTTCTCGACGGCAGCGAGGGCGTGCTGTTTGTAAAGAAACCAGACGGACGGGCCACCGGAGATGCCTTCGTTCTGTTCGCCCACGAGACGGACGCACCCAAGGCGCTGGGCCGGCATCGTGAGTCCATCGGGCAGCGGTACATCGAGCTCTTCCGCTCCACAACCGCCGAGGTGCAGCAGGTGCTCAACCGCTCGATGGACCCCAAGAACTATGAGTCGGGCGGCAACCACAGTCAGCCGCCGCTGATTGCCCAGCTGCCGACGATGCAGCTGCCGCTGCTGCCGCAGGTGGGTGCCCACAGCCTCGGTCACAGCCTCGCAGCCACACAGACAGCTAACCTCTGCCCCCCGGTGCCCCATGCCGCTCTCACTCTCCCCACACAGCACCTCATCACCTCGGGCACTACCAAGAACTGCATTCGGCTGCGCGGACTGCCCTACGAGGCGATGGTCGAGCATATACTCCACTTCCTGGACGACTTTGCCAAGCACATCATCTACCAGGGTGTGCACATGGTGATCAATGCGCAGGTGAGTTCAGGGATTGCATTTAAGCAAGTGCTATATCTTATTCTCATCATTATTTTAGGGCCATCCCAGTGGCGAGGCCTTCATCCAAATGGACTCGGAGGACTCGGCCCGCTTGTGTGCCCAGCGCAAGCACAACCAGTACATGGTCTTCGGCAAGAAGTTCCGCTACATCGAGGTGTTCCAGTGCTCCGGCGACGACATGAATATGGTCCTCAATGGTGGACTGGCCTCCCCAGTGACCCAGCCGCCGCCTCCTCATCATGCTGGCCATGCCCACAAGCAGACCTCGCTGCTGGCGGCCACCTCGGGTATGTTCAGTTCGGCGGCCGGCGGTCAGTCGCCGACGGTCAGCTCTACCGCCGGCTCAGTTGCCCAGTCGCTCAGTCCGCTCAGTCCGCTGGGCGGCTCCCACTCACACAACACGCACACTCATCCGCACACGCACCCGGGTCACGCCCACTCGGCGGTAGCTGCCGCAGCCGCCGCTGCCGCTGCTGCCCATCATGGATTGCCTCCCTCCTCGGCCTTGCTGCCGAATCTTTCAGCCGCCGGTGGACTGGCCTCCTTCATGGCCGCTCAACCATCGGCAGCTGCTGCTGCTCATAACGCTGCCTCGCTGCAGAGTGCTGCGGTGGCCCTGGCTCCGCCGAGCTACTCCATCAACCCGTTTTCGTTGCCGCCGCCAGGAACTGCGGCAGGAGCGGGTTCCACGCCCGCCCTGCTGGCCCAACAGCAGGCCCAATTCATTGCCCAGCAGAGTCTGCTAGTGCGCCAACAGGCGGCGGCAGCTGCTTTGGCTGCCGAGCAGCAACAGCAGCAGCAGGTGCAGCAGGCTCAGCAGCAGCAGCTCTATGCCAGCGCCATGCTGCAGCAGCATCCCCACCTGTACCTGCAGCACCAGCAGGCGCAGCAGCAGCAGCAGCAGCTGTATGCCAGTGCCATGCTGCAGCAGGGCCACCAGCCGCAGTTTGTGCTAATGCAACGCCCTGCGGCCGCATATCTGCCGCCCTTTCCGCTGGGCTATATGCCCACCGCTGCGGGGGCAGCAGCAGCAGCTGCAGCTGGAGCAGGCGCTGGAGCGGCAGCAGCAGCAGCCTCGCCTGCCGGCTCCACGGCAGGCAGCTCCATGAAGCGCTCCTACGAGAATGCCTTCCAGCAGGATCCAGCCGGAGCAGCGGCGGCAGCTAGTGCGGCCAAGCGGGCTCTTACCCGCACGCCCAGTAGCGTTTATTCCTACTACAATCCGGGCATATAAATCGGGAGTTGATGGCTCCCAAAAAGGAAAAACTCCAGCACTTCGGGCACATTCCGCGAGTGGGCGTTGGGTGTCGTTCGTTCGATCGTTCATAACATGCGAAAATTAAACCCGCATTTAAAAGCACACACACATACACACCACACATTTAGTAACCATATCTATATCATATGTACCATCGTGGCAACACTCACACACCTGCATACCAGACATTCTCTAGAGCTTAATTACCAACTTGGAACGTAGACTTAAGTACTTTTCTTGTATGGAGTACTCGTAGTAGCCTAAGTATACTTGTCTATGGTCTAAGCGAATAATACTTACTTTAAACATATATATATAATATACCAGGGCAGTAAACCAGATCTGATCAAGCGATAAAAGCTATATATAGCATGTTGGAAGCAAGATATATGGTGTTGTTCTTAAAGATTTAAAGAGTTATAAACTAACACTTGATCAGATCCGGGGTATTCCCTTTTAAACCTTAAACACACACGCGGGCACACACACACACGCATACCTAAGCACTGCTCACCTAAACACACATGCATTTTGTACAACGGCTAACACAAAGGGAATTTAGAAAATCCAAAAGGATCCAAAAGGAGTCCTGTGATCACTTGTGTTCTACTAAGCATTTCACGTTATGAACTCTTAAAAGCTTGGTGTTTGTGTGTGCGGGCGTGTGTGGCTAAGGCAAAGGAGGCGGGCAGAGCTATATATATCTTTATAGTACCTGACCCGCCCCCCGTCCGATTCGAAGGCAATCAACAGAGGCTAACGTGGTTCATGGCGGGAGGATGGTCTCTCTAGTGGCGGATAGCCCCTTCAGTGCAATCTAATTTTAATGTTTAACCCCTTTTGGAAGACCCTTTTCTTTTGTACCAGCCCCCGAGAGATACCCAAGCTCCCGCCATGAACGACGTCAGGTGTTGGCTCAAGCGCATATTTAAGCAGAAATTTTGAAACCGAAACCCAAATCCGATATCGATACGATACCGAGAACTGTTTACGGGCTAAGCGAGTCTATATAAACATAAAGACTATATAAAATGATACCCAGTTCTTGAATAACCATCAATCGATCGGTGGAGTCAGTTGTGTGCCCATCGATTTATAAACACACATATATATTTAGACATTTATACATGCTATCTTTAAGACGATCATGATGATGATGATGATGGCGAGACTTCTCCCGTGCCTCTCTCTATGGCAGCTAACTAATCAATCAAACAACTTGTAACAATGATAATCTCATCGTTTTGACTTGCAATACAACGTACACCCTATAAATAGTGCCTAGATCTGGATGGTGTAGCTCTTAAGTGTGCGTAACTGGTGTTAGTCGCAAACGGGATAGTACTCTCTATACCTATCACTCTCTACTATATGCATATATGATATATCTCACGATATATCCCCCTCTCACTGTCTGTGTGTTCTCTGTCATCACTAATTTAGTCTCGGGATCAACTAGAGATACTCTATCTAAAGCTTGCTGTGAGTCTTGGGTCCGCTTCAGTGTCTAAACAAACATAGATATAGTGCGTGTGTGTCTAGTCTGGATGATAACTGGTTACTGGTGACTCGGGTTTACATTCCCCTGATCTTTACACACACACCTCCCAGCTTCCTGTCTTGTCTTTTTTTAAGGGGAAATTCCCTCAAGTCCATTCCCTGCTCCTCCTGCTGCGTCTAACACTCAGTTCCGCTCGGCTTGGGACTAAATATATATATCATCGAGCTTGGCGAGAGAAAGGCATAGGAAAGATAGCCAGCGCCTAGCCTAATCCTTAGCCTAATTTAACCTTATAGTCTTAGTAGTCGTATGGCAATCGAGTGGCTTCCGAGCGGGTTCTGCGGCCACTTTAAACAAGCGAGCAGCCAACCAACACACACACATAATCAATAATATCTCTACTTAACTAGTTCGTAACGCACAAAAGCAAAAGTTTTTAATGTTTTTTTCTGGAAACCCTTTACAATTTTTGATATTCCATTCTTTTTTATTACCACTAGATGTTAGCAAACAATCTTTGATTAATTTTTTACATCAATAAAATACGACATACCGCCTACGCTCTCTTTCTCTCTGTCTCTCTATCTACCTACATATGTATCTCTTACCATCTCTGTCGCTCTCTGTGTGTGTTATATCCCCCCGACGAGTAGAGGATCGATCTAACTAATAAAACCCCCACGAAAAAAGCATTATAATGGGTTAAGATACTCCCTACTAATCCCGAATTGAGATTGATTCTCTCGGACAGTAGTCCATAACTCCCTATCCCCATCCCTGATCCCCTGACCCACACCATACCCCCCGTCCCCCTCATAGACACACTCTATATATGTACACATGTAACTGGGGTATCCGGGGCTTGGGCTTAGCTTTACACTCGATCGCGTTTTCAGCGGACTTTCAGTGGATCTGATGGAATCGGAGTATCGGCATATGGCGTGTGTAATTGGTTTCTGTTTCCGTCACTGTTCTAGCTGCATATAAGTATATATATATATATATATAAATGGTGCTCTCGTAACTTTAAGTGGAATGTCCATCATGATCTTACTAGTCCATAGACGCATCCTGTATGTAACTCGGCGCAGTCGTCCTTCGGGTGCATAATATCAAATACGGCCTCTCGAGGGCCTGGTGCTTGGATTAAACAAAACTCGTACAACAATCGACTCAAAATTACTCAACAACAACAACAACCAAAACAACAATCAATCGGCTAAACATGTTCCAAATTTGTACTTGTACTCTCGTTGTGCGCAACTGTTTTCATGGTCTCTGGTGGTGAGGTGGTAAGATACTCGTTCCAACTACCAAGTACTATATATATATATGTCTCTCCTACCATTGCAATGTCTAAACGGTGAGTGATTGAATACGATTTTGCCCCTGCTAACCTAAACCTAAAACCTAAAACCCCACCGACTAACCCCACTAGCTACGGAGTTAAGATCACTAACTAACCCAAGTTAACAACAAGATAAAAAGGAACTATAAAGAATTTCAGGCAAGCTAGAAACCAAGGATCTGCTGAACAATTCCCGCATATATACCTGTATATCTTGTATATGTCAAGTCATACTCACAACACCTTTTACCCTTTACCAATTACCAAAATAGCTGCTCCCTCAGAAAACCCTTTTTTCGCTAGAGACTCCCTTGAAGCTTTGGAAAAACTTCAGCTGCTCATAATTGTGTCTTTCTTTGTTTCTTGGTCCAGGTGCTGCTGTGCTGGGCGCCCATTTTGGCGCTCCATATCCTGCCTATGGCGGGGGTCCGCCGCCGCCGCCTCCTCACACACCGCTGCTGGCCACGCCCCGCTCGCACCATCATCCGCACCACGCCCATCCCCATTCGCATCCGCACCACCCGGCGTCGGCGTTCTATCCACCTCCCCTTGTCTACTGGCCCTACCCAAGTCCGCCCGTCTCGCCCACGACTTACTTCAGCCAGCCGGGAGCGCACTCGCCATCGCAGCCTTTGGTAAGAAATGTAAATCGATAGAAAAAATCCGATATCAAATAAAATATAGCACCTAATATAGTCTCTACGATTGTACATCAAATTTTTAATTATTAATATATACCTAATAATATCCATAATGTTATTTAATTTATCTCTTTTTAAAAAGTTATATCAAACAAAATGTAAATTAACTGCACAATTGTTGATAGTAACTTTAAAATGTCAATGTAAATAATTTCGAGAGAAATATCAATCAATAACGATTTAATGAATGCTAATTTTTCACTTCTTCGTTAGGCCATAAAGTGCCTAACAAGCGAGTGATAGCCAATTTTCATATATATTTCAGTTCAGCATTAAAATCCTTATTATTTAATCATAATGTATTAAAGAAAACACGAAACGAAATTTTACTAGATTTTTTAAAGATTTTATATCATAAAAAAAGTCAAAAATTAAGTAAAAATAATCATAAAATTGGTATGCAGATTTTTTAAAATAATAAAAACTAACACATAACATCTTTCCGCATTAAATTTAATGCTTATTTGACTTACTTATGACACTTTTTTAACTTTGATTTGGCAATAAAGTGATCATATAACAATATCGATAATTATCCTTATAAAGAAGGCAAATATTAGAGGTGATGAAACAAGGATGCATCTTTAATTTATAGAAATATACATTTAACGAAATATTAATAAATTTTCCCCCTTTTCAGTACCCGCTGGACTTCTTTCCCCCTTCGCCGCTGTCGCCACCCGGCGTGGCCATTCCCCACACCACCGCCGGCCTCATACTCACGCCCACCAAGGCGGCGGTGTCCTTTGTGCCGGGCGCCAAGCAGTTCCCCGGCAGCAGCAGCAGCAGCTCAAACTCCAACTCTAGCTCCAGCTCTAGCTCCATTTCCGGCTCTGGATCTGGCTCCACTAAGCTGTCGGTTCCGGCCATCGCTGTGAATGGAACAACGAGCGATAGGGCCACGCCCACCGGTGAAGCAGGATCAGCCCAGGAGGTGGGAGCTGCTACGTCATCTCAAACGCTGCTTAGCATAGACACGAACCATGCCGCGGCTACACCATCGGCAACAGCGGCGCCTCCCTTAAAGACGGGCAGCCAGGGCGCCGTTGGAGTGGCTGCTGCCACGCCCCTGGTGACCAACTCCTGCGTGGAGCTCTACATCTCATAGGAGTCCCGAAGGACAGCTAAACTAAGCTCCAAGCTCCTTTTTCTTGCCAATCGAAGAAACTTGACCGTAGTCTAGTTAAGAACCCCCGCGCTAGCCGAGTTAGACACCAGTGTGGTGAATAAGCGAAAACGCGGCGAATTGAATGTGGCGATAAAGGAAGTAGAAAATTTTAAAAATTTAACAATCCAAAAAAGTTGGCAGAAAAAGCAAATGAATCTCGCCGCCGTCTCATGAATTTTTCGCATCCATTGTAGTGCTAAGAACCCCAGTGCAATCCATTCGATGTTTTATTTATTCCGAAATGCTATCCAAATATACACATTAGCCAATAATTAGCAAAGAGAAACATACACACACACACACGAAGCAAATGCGACAAATTTATCCCTAGTCAATAGTCAAATTATTTATACAATTATCTATTTGTAAAGACCAAGCATGTTAATGTTATCGAGATAGAGAGATAGAGAGAGAGAGTCGCCTAGTTTTTATCCCTTTATCAAATATTGTTATTATTATTCTCGTGCACGCAGAGACCCAGAAGACAAACGTTTCGCTTGTTGTTATCCCATTCAAAAAGATATTATCGATTGTTCAAATGAAATATATAAATATTTTACATAAATAAATATTAAAAAACATGTATTAAAATTTTGCAATCACATCAATTTATTAACAGGTTCAATCGTTTTAGCATTAATTTCACACGCCGGATGCAATTACAAATCAATTAATGCCACTATCGATAGACAGCAGATGCGACACATAGATACATATATATATAATATACAATATAGTGGTGTATGTTTAAGGCGACATCATAAATAATCCCGGGACACTGATAAATCGCTGACAAATGGCGTTACAAACGGACGAAAGTCCCACCGACCCGTTGAAAGGACACGGTCGTTGTGAACCATCATCCGGTCGCACCGTACCATTACAATCATTTAAAATAGATTAAAAATCGTCGCAGGTGAGTGGTTTTTTTGCGCCAGTTAGTTCCTCTATGCACACCATCATTTGCTGCAGCTGCCAGGACATCCTCCAGCCAGGGTTCAGCTTCCTGCAGTCAGCAGCAGCCAGCAGCCAGCAGCCAGCAGCCAGCATCCTGCATCTGCATCCTCACATGATAATTTATCAAGGGTCTGGCGCCGCTGCTGCAGTGGACACATCCAGGCGCCGCCGTCGCCACCATCGAGGAGAGCCTATCAAAAGGACATTAGGCGTGCCGCTCCGCTGACAAGTTGGCCTGCAAGGGAAGTAAATGAAAAAGCGTCGGTTAATGCGACAAGGCCAGGCAAAATATGAGCAAATGGGGGTAAAAGTTATCTTTTTTTTTTCTTATTTTTACATTTGGTTTGGTTTTCCCGGGGCTTTCTTTATGGCTGCACACTCGACTAGGCACTGAGATTCTGCCTGCACCGCCCTGCCCCAGCCTGCACTTCCTCTAATGGCACGGAAATGGCCGTATAAATCTCATTTGTAATCGCAAAGCCGAAAAAACTATCGCCAGACAACGCCTAAAGTAGGCAGCAACCCAATAATGGCCCCCCCTCGAAAAAGAAGAGTTGCAAACTTTGCGGCACCGCTGCCACTCGAAACTAAGTCAATAAAAAATGTAGTGCACTGGGAATGCAATAATAGCACCCCGGATTCGGGGGGAACCTGGCTTGGAGGACCCCCGAGGAGGCACCGAATGGCGGCATATTTTCGTCGACTTAGCGACTGTCGTCGCCGCTGCCAGCACCGCTTCCGTTTTGGTATTAAGCCATCGAAACTTTTATTGATTTAGGGGATTTCGTTGCGTTCCAGCGAGCATTTCAGCTGACAGGATGGGCCTGCCAAAAAATAAAGAGAATCACTTTGCATTGCCGGAATATTCAAGCTCTCAAGGATACAAAACAGGAGCTAGAACTAAGACAAAGTCCTGGAAAAATTGGAATTTAATTAAATAAAAGGTTTGTAATTTGTACTTTAATATATATAAATACTTTATAATTGTCAGGAGAGCTTTACGAGTAAGTTTAATCGAAAAGGAACCTATACAAATTAATTTAAATTAGGTTTTAATTCTATTGTTATTATATGAAACTTTTATTCTTTATAATTACCAGAGAATCCCCTTAAAACGTCTACCCATTTATGACTACTAATTAAAGTAGATTTTTATCTCAAATAAGAAAGAAAAATTTAATTTCAAATCCTTATTAAAGCCACCTGCTTTTCACCTTAAATGTGAAACAACAAACTAATTTAAAGACTCACAAACTGTTTTCCCCTCCTATGTCCTTGCTAAAGAGTTCAAACAAACACGAAGCCCCCAGAAAACACCTGCCTGGCAATTTTTGACCAAATATTTGCCCAGTACCCCCTACTCCCCTCTCATGGCCCATTGTGTCTCTGCCTCCTCCCCTTAAAAAAAAAACTGTTGTCTGGCGCAACAAAAAATCAATTTCGAGCACATTACCAGCCCGGCAACTTGATTTTATTATTTACTCGTATTTGCCGTTTGACAGATTCACTTGGCTGCCCTCAAAATTTCAAGCGCACTCGGGGAAAATCAGGAAAAATCAAGGGGAGGGGATAATACGGCTAAGAATTTGGTATAAGAATCGAAGGGGTGGGGGCAAAGAGGGACCTTAAAATTGCCCAAGGGGGTCTCGAGTAAAATGACTGCAGTGCGGTGCCTTTCACAAGGAGCCAGGAGATACAGCAGATACGCCAGATATACGAGTAAATCGAAATAATAAGAAAGAACAAGTCGGGCGCAAGAAAAAAAAGAAGAGAAGAAGAAAAACCCAAAAAAAAAAGCAAGAACGAGAACGAAAACCGTAAAGACGTTGTGAAAACCCAACCGAAATCCATGTATGTTTGCTCACAAATCTTGGGCAAATAAAGCTGGAAAATTCAGCTGGGAAAATCGGAGGGGGAAAGGGCTGAGGGATAAGTGCGGCTGGATTTTACGTTTTCATTAGAGACCGTCTCGGGGAATCCTTTTGCAGCAGGGATCCCCCAGTTTACTGCAACTTTATCCCATTTTACAAACTACTTTAGGCAATTGATTGTGTGCGAATGTGTGTCTGTGTGCGGGCAGCCGGTGAGTAAGGGTATCTGCAAGTACGGGGTAGCTCTGAGCACCAGTATCTGTGAGTACCAGTATCTGCTAGTACGGGTATCTGTGAGTACGGGTATCTGCTAGTACCAGTATCTGTGTATATATCTAAAAGGTGGCAGCGGCAACTGAGCCAGCGCTTTTTGATGTCTCTGCTCTGTTTTTTCTTGTGATTTTTTCCCATTTCTTTCTTGCTTTTTTTTTCCTCAACTGCTCCTCTTTGCTCTTACACGATTTCATTTACTTTGTGCTGCACAAAGCCTAAGCACTCTATATGTGGGTGTGAATTGCCGGGGAGTGTGTGTAAGCGTGTGTGTATGTGTGTGTGTGTGTGTCTCGGAGGCAATGAAGTGCATTTGAAGCGCACTTGATGCACGTACGGCACGCAGCGCCTTTTTAGACGTATTGTAAATGACTGCAGAGGCGGTGGCGACGGTGGGCGGTACACACATACACCAAGGAGGGGGCGTGTGAGGACAACGCGGTTCGTTAGTTTGACACACACACACTCGCACATACTCTCGGAATGGAGGACCAAATACAGACAGACAGGAAGTGAGTGTGGGTGTGGGCGTCTGTTTGATAAGTGGCAGCAATTTTTTTTGCTCCACGTCAGCTCTTTTCTATTTTTTTCCGTCTCTTTTGGATTACACAGAGGGGAAAGTGAGAATAATATATAACATTTTAAGGATTTTTTAAATTAAAATTTAATAATAATTATAAATAAAGAAAAGCCTTTGAATATTAGTTGGTTTTTAAAGGGTTAGAGTTGAAGTTTTAAAGTTAAATATTAACTGTTACTTTTCAGGCTTTTCTTTTGAGTTGTCAAATATTAATAAAAAAATGTATTTTTTCCGATTGAATTTAATGATTTTTTAATATAGTTATTAGTTATTTTATCTTTGATTCGCCAAAAAATTGTCATAAAAAGTATCGATAAATATCTATTTAAAGAATTCATTTATTTTTATGTTTTTTTGAGATCATAAGTTTCCCAAAATTGGCTTTCTATCTTATTTTAAATTACTTCTAAGATATGTTAAAACTAACCCCAATACATCACCAATACCGTCACCAATAGTTACTCTTTCATTTCTTCCAGTGTCCTGCTGTTGCTTTTCCTGAGTTTTTTTTTCCATCGTCTTTGCCTCGGCTGACACTACGTCATCTTCTTCATCCATCCTTCAGCTGGGGAACCAGTAACTGGCAACCAGCAACCAGCATCCAGTGTTCAGCCTGCGTCCTGCAACGGAGGCCACTAATGAAATTGTTAATTTTTGTTAGCAAAGTCACGTACACGATGTGTTGATGACGCTGAAGAGCCGTCGACGCCAGCCAGCCCAGCCACTGACGCCGCTGGCAATTGGCCCGGGAATCCTTGTGATTTTCTCACTGGTTCTCTAGTTCTGCCACAGCAACTGATTCGGTTGCTGAAAGTCTTTTTATTTTTTGAGGACGGGGAGGAGTGAGCGGTAGGCGCCTACATTGCCACTCATAAGTTAAATGGCCCTTGTAGTTTTTATGGCCTGTCTTCGACAAATTGCTGGCTGGCATATTTATGAGCAACAGTTTTCCATTAGCATTCGATTACTTACGGGTAGCATAGACTCTTTCGAGTGATTTGTATGTAGTGCATATATGCAGGACGAAAAGGAGTAGGAAAAGGAGCAGCAGCAGCAGCAGCAGCAGGAGGAGAGTGAGTTGAGGCAGCAGCAAGAGACATTGCACGTGCAACATATACAGCAAAAGACATCAACAGCCAAAAAGCGAAAAAGTCGCATTGCAGCTATTTCTGTTACGCTTGCCAACTGCTGCCAAAAAGAAGGTTCTGCCATTAATACCGTTTACCTCCTAGGACCCCTCTCTCTCTCTCCTGTCTTCTCTCTTCTTTTTGTGTCCTCTCCCCTGGCTGGTCCTGGCACGTAGCCATTGCAATTGTTGTTCGTGTTGCCGTTGCCCAAATGCGAATTACGTATACGCCAAGTGGCCCGTTGCGCTGGCTGCTTGCCTGACTGTGTGTTTCGCCTCAGCTGAGCTTCGTTCGGTTCGGTTTGCATTTGTTTGGCATTGCATATTATTCGAGCTAGCTCTCCTTTTTTTATTTCCTTACTCTTATTTTATTTTTTTTTGTATTTTTTTGGCCATTGTGCTGATGCACAAGTGCAGAACGAAACAAAACCGAAGGCGCCTCCTTTGTTAACCTCTCTCTCTCTCGCTCTCTCTGTGGAGATTTGCATAAATTAGAATGCATGAAATTTCATTGCAGAACCGCAACAACAATTAAGCGAGATTTGTGGAGCATATGAGCGCGGGTTTTTCCTTTTTTTTTGCGTTTTTTGGGGGAGAAGAATTTGAATTTTTATGGCACACTTGCACACCGGCTTACAGATGTCGGCGTCTTGGTTGGCTGCCATCTCATAATCAAAGCCATCACTTCTCGCCTGCTGCTGGCTGCCTTCTGCCTTTTAGCCTTTTCAATTTGCCCAAGGATGTGCTCTTGACTCCTGCTCCTTCTCATTCTCTTCCTCCTGCTGCTTACACGTAATCTGTTTAAATACACAATAAATAATGGCAGTTTTGCAGGGTGGAAATTTGCATAAAAAAAAAAAAACAAGAAGAAAAACGCCAGAACAATGTGCTATGTGTGTGGCGGAGCTAGGGGCCACGGGGTCACGTATTTTCGGGGCAATCATGAGCATGCCATAATGCCTGTGACCACGACTATTAAATCAACACGCGGCGCCAGAGCAGGCCAAAACATTGGCCCAAATGGCCAAAACGCTGCCAACAATGCTGCCTGCAAAACACACTATACTCGCACATACATATGAAAACACACACATGTGCGTATGAAAATATATATTTGCCATGATTTATTATTATTCCGTGCGGTTCTCTCTCGCTCTCCCTCTGTTTTTATTTTTTTTATTTTGTGTTGTATTCTGCTATTATTTAAATTTTAAATAGCTGCAAAGTGCACACACATTCAGGGAAAAGGGGAAGAGAGAGAAGGACTGGCACTCGTAACTCCCACAAGAGTGTATTTTTCAGCTGGACATTACAACATTTGCCTTTTCAGCTGCTGCTGTAACAGCTACACTGGAAGAATTAGCAGGTTCTTAGAGGATAAAGGTAATTAAAGGGGAATTAATAATGAAGTAAAATTATTTCGAATTTAAAATATACTTTAATCAAGTTATGACAGGCTTTTAAAGCAGGAAATCAATTTTATAGAATTTTTATAATATACTTTTTAACTAGCTTTAACCTTTAACTAATCATATTTAATATTTTCTTTATTGTTTCTATACAATTTCTCTCAGTGCTCCCTTGCTAGCCCTGTTGTTGCTGTTGTGTCATTATTATTATCGTTCATTGTTTGCTGGCATGTTGTTGTTTGGCAGCCATTTTGTGGTAAATAGAGTCGTTTAAATGCATATACACACACCGCTGAACCTGCACAACACCCCTTTCCACCAACCCCTCTCCCCTTTAGCTACCCCCCTCTCTTAGCCGGGCGAGATTTTATAATAACATTCATAATGCAACGTTTGCATGTCATTCAGCGGCAGCAACAGAAACTGCAACTGCAACTAACTATGGCGGGAGACACGCAAATTGTAATTCCCATAGCATACTTTCCCGGGTGGGCAGCCATGGGTTAATGCAATAACAGCAGAGCGCGACACGACCAAAAGAAGGCTAATGGAATCAGCCGAAATACCAGGGACTCGATAAACTATGCAAAACTTAAAGACAGCACTCAGCTTTCAGCTCTCAGCTAACAGCTATCAGCCTTCAGATTTCAGATTTTCAGCTTTCAGCTTTCGAGCTCATTACATGTCAGCCGATGAGTGTGTGTGTGTGTAAGAGGGGGTTCCCGGGTGCTTAGCGGATTTTGTGACAGGCCTCGGGGCCTGCCAGCCAACCAATCACGAGCTCCATCGATTTTCCTTTTTGGCCAAGAGAGAAGACAAAAGTTATTAACGCCCCGAGACACGACACTAGAAGCAAGCCCCCATCATTATCATTCTTTGGGGAGAGCCGAGAGAAGCTGCTGCTGGTGCTGCCTTTTGGCCAACTGCATAACTAACTTGCTAAGGCTACTAGCTGGAAATTGCAGCTGCGACTTGACACTGAAGGCAGGCCAGGAGTCAGGAGCCAGCGACAGCCAGCTTTCAGGGAATAAAAAGTCAACGCAAATCCAAAGGCAAGAAGCAGCATTTTTATTTTTGCACGCTTCGCTGAGGGAAAATGGCAGCGGAAAAATCGTAGAGGAGAAGAAAAACTTATAGCTTTGGCTCCTACATAGAGTCGGCTCCAGCAAGAACACAATACACAAAGAAATAGGAATGGCGAAATAAAACAAATAGAAATTTATTGCCTGGAATTTATGACAATTCCACTTCGCCCGTTGCACTCACGTTGCTTGCATGTGGAACGAAATCAAATGTTTAAAATTAAACAAGAAAGAGGAGTAGGAAAAAGGAGACGAAAAAGGAAAAAGAATAGAGAAAAAATACTACTAGAAGAAGGAAGCTTTTCTGGGAAGCAGATTTTATGACAGGAACCCCTAGATGCTGAGCCGTGAGAACGTAGTGCAAATAACTTCCAAAGTGTACTTTCCACTTCACAGACGAATAACAATCAAGTAGTTCAAACATAAAACGAGTCATTTACATCACACAACTGAGTAAAAATGAAATTTAGTCATGTCAAGAGAGTCATATATGTGTGGAAAACAAATAAGCTGCCAGGCAGACATTTTTTATGGTGACAAAAACAACACTAGTTTTGAAGAGTCTTTAACTATACAGACTTACAGTTTATGTATTATTTTGTAAGATACTGTCATTACTTTTAAGAAGATAACTAAATTTGGGATTTAAAAAGCTGGAAAATTAAGGGAAATTGTCTGAAAAGTCAGTCAAGTTTGTTAATAGTTGGAATTGAGTTTTTACTGCTTTTGAAATATTAAAAAGAAGCAAGGAAATTAAGTAGAAACAAGGCATAAAGGACCTATGATTTCGTTTACTATTAGTTTGATTAATGAAAATATAATATAAAATATAATATAGTATAATAAAAGTCATGAGCTCAAGTAGAATTGACGATTGGTAGCAAAGAACTCAAGGAAAACCAAGAATTCAAGGATCTCCGACTTCGTTAGCTATGAGCTTGTTGCATCAACAAATAATATTAAATTTTAGCAATATTTCTTCTTTAAAAATTAATTTCTAGTTAAAGCTTGCAACCTCTTTTTGTCTCTCATACAGTTCGATAATTACGGACATCTCTTGGCCAAAGTCTTAAATGGTTTTTCATTTCGTTTGCTGGCATTCGAGATGCCGAATGGGTGTCCTGCCTGCCTGCCAGCGTTCTGCCTGCAACTGGCGGAGATTTGCTGGCACATGTTCAAGTGCGATTCCCCTTTGGCTACGATGGGGTGTGCCATTCTTTTTGTCTTTCCGCTGCCGGTGGCACATTGTGCTGCCAAGTGCCAAAGTTCTGCCAGGCTGCGGCACTTAAAATGCATTTTGCTTCTTGGCCAGTGACCATTTCCAACCATTTCCAACCGCCTTCTCTGTCTTCTTTTGGCCTTCTTCAAGTCTACAAGGGGCTGCGTCTAATTCGATTAAAATGTTGTAAATTATTGCACTCGCATCTCGGGCCAGGGCACCACGTGTGAGTGAGTGAGTGAGTGTGCGGCGGGGTCCTTCGTCTCCGACAGCGTCTCCGGTCTTGGCCATATTATATAATGCTTTATTGAATTTGCAATTCGAAATGGGAAGAGGGCCAGTCCCAGGGAAAAATGGAAAATGTGTTTTCAATGAACGCTTTTTGTGCGTTTGCCCATAAATCTCGGGTCCAACCAGGACATAACCTCCTTGAGGAGGAGGATGCATGAAATGGAATTGCAATTCCCTGACATTGGCAGGCGAGAATCGGAATTTCCGAATAAATGCGTATGCTCGTAACTTAAAAATCAATTTCGTCCTGCTACCCATACATAATGCATTCATTTAGTCATTTACGCATACGCAGGAGAAAATATGACAGGAGCAAGGAGCAGTAGTGGGAGCAAGGAACAGGAGCAGGAGCCACCCCTATAGGGACTCTTGGGGAATATCAAAATTGTTTTGAGCCCGGCAATCAAATGTGGTAATTTAATTTATTGTTTATTCTTCGAGCATTATAGAAGCCAAGCGAAAGGGAGATACTCCTGCAAGGAGCAAGCAGGAAGCAGCATCTGCCGCAGGCCAGTAAACGAAATGAAGTAAATAAATAATTTACGTGTGTCCCTGCAGCAGTCATAAACAGAAGGAGTCCTCGCTCGCAAACACACAGAACGGAGTCAAATTGATATTAATGATTGTTTGTCCAGGCGGCAGGCCCATCCTTACCTCAGTCAGTATTCCTGTGACCAGCAGGCATCAGGCATCAGGATCCTTCGATTCCCCACGGGCACCTCCTTCTCGTCTTATCTGCAAATATCAGAGTGATGGATAAACGGAAATTAGTGGAATATATTCAGTGATTACACGCATCGCATTAAGCAAGCAGATGCTTTTGTTGCGGTCACCCATCGAAAAGTCAATCAACTTAATTACAAATAAATAAATATTTTAATTAAAAATCAATCACAATGCGACGATGCCCGCGAAATTAAAATTCAATTAAGTGCGGTGAAGAGTGTGTTTGGCCCAAAAAGGTGTGTGTGCACAGCATGTGTGTCTGTGCATTTGGGCGAATATAACGCATACGCAGCGTTGAACGCTCAACGATTATGCATGTTTCATTGAACAATATGCGAGGAATATATTGCTTAATATATGACTGCGAGGGCATATGCATAAATCATGGCATTGTTTTTAGATATTTGCACCTGGCCACAGTCGCAGGACTCGCCAGTAATAAGGATAAGAGTGCGCTGCGAAAAAAAAGACAGAAAATATACGGAACGCCAGCATAATTGTATGCGTGCACAATATTTATTATTTATCGCCTCGGCCGCACAGGACGCGCCAGCTCTCACGTCCTTTCGGGGCCGCTGTCCTTGCCCGCTTGCTGGCTTGGTGGCTGACTGGCCGGCTGGCTGTCCTCGCCGCTGGGCGATAATGGGAGCAAGTAACTTTTAATTTTAATTTAAAATGCAGTTTGCCGATGCACCACGCGTGCAGTGGACACTGGCCTGGTGCTACCCCAAAGGACCTGCTGCCGCTCCTGCTCCTGCTCCTGCTTCTGCTCGTACCACCCCTATGTGTCTGTGTTTATTCACGAAATGAGTTTTAAATTAATGCGATTTTGTTATTTATGAGCGGGTGTCCATACGCGGCGTATACGCAATGTTAACTTAAAGCTGCCCACTGACTTGTGCACTGAGTTTGAGCCCAGATTCAGCTTGTGTCCTGCCTCGCTCGCTCACTCGCTCACCCGCTCTCTCTGTGCATTATCCTGGCAACACAAACAATTGAACTAATTTCCCAGCAGGCTTTCGATTCGAATCGAATTCGGATCTAAATTGCAAACAAATCAATTGCTGGCCGCAAACAGGAAATCACCCAATGTGCGATGGTGGAAAAGAGGAGGATGGAAAGCAGGAGCAGGAGCAGGAGTAGGAAAGTGGTAGAAACACACACACAGAGTCACTCGCAAATTGCATTGCATTTCATTTTCTGTCTGAGTTTAAACTCATTAAATATGCAATAAATATCCAAGCTGCAAAGTGGAAATGAATACATTTGCTGCCTTGACACTGTGTCCCCCAGCAGCAGCAGCAGCAGCATCAAGCATTTTCACCTCGCTTTATCCTTTCGCTCCTCCCCGTCCCGGTCCTCATTTGAAATTCTAATTGTTTTGCGAATTCATCAATGGAGGAGCCTCCTCCTCCTTCTCCTCCTTGCTCTTCACTCTCTGCTCTGCGGGATTACATTTCCATTGGATTTCCGCAATTGATTTAAACGTATTACGTGAGCTTCAATTCGAACTCTTTGTTTGCCGATTGATAATAAATTGTAGCTGTCAGTAATTTTAATGCCGTGTGTCTATCACCCGGCCACGCCCCGCCTGCCAGCCCCCAAATGGCTGCGATTGATACCACTGGCCTTATGATGGATATGTGCCAAGCCCCGTCGGTTCATTCGTGTTTGCTTTTGAGAAAAAAATGCTGGAATATATATGATGTGTGGGAAAAAATGGTTGATTTTCAAAGCTTTGATTCGGGGAGAGATCGATATAACAATATGGAATGTGGCATTAATATGAGAGGTAGTTCTGGGAAGTATCTCTATGATAGTAATTAAAATTTATAGATTTTTAGGGATGTAATTTAATATTAATATAGTGTAATAGTAAAATAAGATTATTATAGGAAGTATATTTTAATGTAAAACAGTTTCTTTTAGTAAGGAAAATTATGGGTAAGATGACCTAATAAATAAATAAATTTGATTTATAGGGTCGAAAATGACTCCTTCACCGAGCTTCAATCTTCTGACTAAAATGTTAATACCCTGCAAGCGGCATAAAAAGATTTAACAAATACTTTCGGCATCTCCCTATAAGTAAATATTTTAAAAAATTAACAAAAATAAAAACCCAATCAATTTCCGAAACCATTTATGCCATTTTTAAGCTCCTTCCTAAAGATTTTCCCATAGAATTCAAGGCTCTCAGCTTCGATTTCAGTACCTTTTCCTCCCATCCTGATTGATGTCCACGGAGGTCGAAGGTCCATCTCTGGCCGGTAATATGCAAATTGCCGTCGTGTTGGCCATAATTTGGGGATCCAAGTTTCGGGCCGCGTCATGCCACGCACTTCCGCTGCCGAAAGCCTTCAGGCTCCGTGAAATTCAGAGCTCGGAAAGCCAAGTGGCAAGTGTTGGTTCTGCGTGGCACGCAACTCGTGGTGTGTGGCGTGTGGCAGTCAGTGGGGCGTGTTAGCATGACAGGCTCTGGACGCCTCAGAGAGAGGAGCTGAATGCGATGCAGCTGCTACAATACTATAGTACTATAAATCCGCCACGCCACTCTGGGCCACGCCCCTCCGGGTGCTGGACATTTCCGGTTCCGCTGGTGCCTGCCTCAGCGAGACAAAGCTTCGGAGGAGCAACTGGGAGCTGGGAGTCAACATTTAGCGAGCCATTTGATACAATCAATGAAGTTGGGAAATAAACCAAGCGTGGCAAGGGCCTGCGGAATCTCTTATTTATAATCACTCACATCCGGCGAGGGGCAAGGAAAAACACAAGCCCAGAGCCTGTTTACTCTTGGGCCACTGGGCTTTTTTATGCGTTTTTTCTGTGGATTTCTTTCTGCTTCTTTTTTTTGTTTGTAGATTTCTTTTCTGTTGATTTTTGTTGTTGATTTTTTGTTTCTTTGGGTTTGTTCTTGTGCTGCCTGGGCGTTGGCAAATTATATGGCACTTTAATTTGCGTGTGCCCCGCTCGGGGGCGCGTTTAATGATGCGTGAGGGAGAATCCACACGATATATCCCTACAAGGCGGCGCTCAGAAGTCGGTGTATTATGCCAGGAGACACGTGCTGGCGATGGTGAAATTAATGGAGCCAACAGTTTACAGGGGCTTGCACTAATTAAAACTGACTTGGCCAAATAAGGCGCTTAGACCGTGTTCGTGTCCGGAAAAACTGTCGCCAGCAAAAGGCGCCTCAAATCTTTTGCCATTTCCCCTACCTCTCCCTTAGTTTTCCTGAGTTTCCTTGCAATTATGATAATAACAATGAAGCGTAGTCAACGCCTCTTTGTCTGCTTTGGAAAATGCAAGGAAAAGTAAATGGCAATGTTGCCTTGCCCAAGAAGTTGGTACAAGTTTTCGAGTGCATAATTTCAAAGAACTGAGAAACGAAGAAACGAATCCGTAAGGAATCCGTGGAATCTGCAGTTTGCTTAACGCCAAGGCCTCCTTCTCACACATAATGAAATAATTGCTGCAAAGCCATTTGGTCTAAAGGGGAGTGGAGAGGAGAGGGATATGGAGATGGCGTAGCAGAGGCAACTGGCAAGAGATTGCCAACAATTTTAATATGGCCAAGAGGAAAGTTTTGCCGGCTGCAGCGACATAATTTAATAAGCAGACTGCCGACTGCCGACTGTGACTGCGACTGCCTGCTGCCTGCTGCAGTTGGGCATTCCTTTCAATTTATGTGGCATGCGAAATATTCAGTTTTCGCACACTCCAAACACACTCCACACCCTACACACTCTCTACACACACTTACCCTACACTTCCACACTCTTGGCTTATTTGGCAAATCCAAAAACTTCTTTTCCAGCAACATTCTTTTGCCTGGCTTAACTTAATTGTCGAGAGAGAGAGGCTGCTACCATAAACTTGAGCTTATTGGCAGCCGGATAAACTTGGCTTGTAATTGAGCCCGGCCCGAAAAGAGACTCAAAAAGAGCCTTCTCCCGGAGGCCAAAAGATAAGGGCAGGCAATCCTTGAGACGGCCATTTGCAGCTAATAAATTGTGCAGACACTGAACAGGACCTACGTCGTCCTTACCCACCCTCAGCTACATATGCATTACATGTGTAATTTGTAACGAAATTAGAAGTTTGCTGCGGCAAAAAATAACGAAGAGAAATGCAGTGTGCGCAGTGAGGGAAAAGTTCTTATTTTTTTCCCCCTCTTCTTTTTTTTTGCCAGGGAAATGAACTGATTCCACATTCTGGGCCTCTGTCTGCGCCTCTTCTGCTGCTGCTGCACTTCTCTTCCGCAAGACAGATGGCAAAGTTGAGTCTCTGGCCAGATTAACTTGTAGCCAAGCCAGGCAAACACACACACACACACACACAATGCACACCCACATTTTCTCCCTTCAGAATGCAGTTGAAGAAATTGAAAAACTTTTCTCTAGCCGAGTTCTCTCTCTCTCTCTCTCTCGCTCATTTTCATCCGTCAGTCAGTTGGCGGGGGAAACAAATTGTTCGAAAAAGACTGGGGAAATATTCTGCACAAAATCCACTCACATGCCTTGCCACGCCCCCTACGCCCTGGTGCAGCGGCAACATGTGTAGCACTAACGCCTCCAGTTGTACTCGTCCAACGGCTCGTATACGTAATACGTATACGTTATGTACGTTTGCTCAAATTACACAACTTGACTGCTATAAAATTCAAATTAACTCCTCGCCCAGCCAAGGCTGCCGCTTTTTTCTGCCAGTGTGTGTGTGTGGGAGTGTGTGTAGGAGTGTGTTTTATGCTGCTTTATGTGGCAGCTGGGCGGAGGCAGGGTTTGGGTGGGGGTGGCAAGTAAGCCTGGGTTCACTCTAATATGAAAAACGAAAACAAATCTTAATTAAAAATTATTGTTGACATTTGGCGCAACGCCCCTTGCACTTTTTCTCCCCTGTTTCTCACGCCTTTTTTTTCGTTCACGGCTTTTCTTTCATGTCAGCAAGTACAGTTGGTGACAAAATAATAGGAATAAATAAGAAAATAATTATAATAAATAAAATGTTACTAGAAATAATGGAGGCTAGTTTTTCAGTACAAAATGAAATATAAATAATTGTAGTTTGGGTTTTTTAATATTTTGTAAAAATATTAAATATATCGTTACATAAATAAATATTTTTTCTATTAAATAGCTTGTTATTTTTAGTTATTATACTGACATGCATTTGTAGACAAGGGTGCCATAAATATTAGCAAATTTTTAGAGTTATAGTTTTACATCCCTTTAACAACTGTCTGAAATAATGTTACAAAAACCAATTTAATTAGAACTTGGTAACTACAAATTGAATAAAATAGTTTTAGACTCATTTTTAGTAGTTTTTAAAAACTCTACTTATTTTTAGAGCAACCTAAAAAGAGCTTGTTTCCATATGTATCCCCACTTATTATTATGTTTCCATAAGTATCTCACTGCCCAGTTTACTGACCATTTCAACTTGTGCCTAATAAACGTGCTTATTAAATATTTATTTTAATTATTAAATATTACCTCAGTCACCTTATCTCCCTGATAATGACTGTATGCCGCGTAATTCAAATGAATGGGCGGCAAAACGAGGCGGCGAAGCAATTAAAAAGCCAGCTAGCGCCTTCAACAAGTGTTCCAATGCTGCACACTCGCACACCCACCCAGCCACACAACCACACACACACATTAGCCAAAGAATAAATACGCAGAAAATACAATACAGGGAGGGAGAGGGGTAGGGAGCAGGCCTAATGTTCCCTCATGGTTTTTATGGAGTCCCAGAGGCTGTGGGAATTGCCGGTGCGGGAACAGGTAAATATTTGATGGCATGCATAAGGTGAGCGGCTGGAATTCCGTCATAATTCGCAGGACAGCCGCAGAAACAGCTCCCCGGAGGAATATGTGGGTCTCCAGCCCCCCTTTCCGTACCTTTAATATATTGAATAATGTCAGAGAGTGGGAGCTCTGTACTCGTAATTCGTAATTCGATATTGGCAGCAGGCCTTCTGTTCGCATTTCACTGTATTTTGGTACTTCAATTAAAGTAGCACTGTGGCTTTAAGCTCCGAAAATTGGTGGCCATTTTGAATTTGAAGTCAGTAAGGCAGTCCTGGCCTTTAACCCTCTAAAGCTCTCCGCTTTCTGCTCACTCCTTCCCCTTCCAAAAATTCCCTTTGGTGGTGATGGTGGGGCAACTCAACTCAAAAGTTTGGTTGCAGCAAAAGTTTTGTTTAACTTTGTTACGCTTCTATTTTTTATGTGATATTAAGAACGCGTTTAACCCCGGTTGCTCTCTCTCCGTGCCTCAGCACAACTAACTTTTCCAGCACACGTACTGCCACTATATAGGGATATATATATCTATGTTGTACTATATATATCGGGTGGAAGGAGCATAAATGTGTGGCACCTCCTGTCGCATGCAAATAAACATTCAATATACAAGGAGACAAAACAAGTTTGGCTCTTGTCTTTGTCTTGTGCCCTTGTTTTCAATTGGTTTTTATCACTGCATTTTGATTTTCTTCCTCAATGAGTTGCTCAATTGTTTGTCTTGTACGAGCAGAAGCAACTTGCAACTAGCAGCTAGCAACTTGCAACCGGCAACCGGCAACTGGCAACTTGCAACTCGTGGAGCAAGTTTACTTTTATTGCATTGTCGTGCGGTTGCCAGTCGCCGAAAGTATGCTTTTAATTTTCCTCGTTGCATGTTTTTGGTAGATATTCAAGGGGCTTTTTCAGGGCTGTCTTTCGAGTTGGGGGTTTTAAGGGGTTAACAGTCTTTCCTTGGGCTAAAACTTAAGCCATTTGAAGTGGCGTGGAAAAGTTGCAGCTGATTAAGCGGTAAATTATGTGTCACTTAAGGATGCGTTTCGCCAGGTGAGATCAATTCTCGCTCTGACTTGCCAACAAAAGCCATTAAGAGCGAGTGGAAAATTCTTGAAAACACTTGGAAAATACCCGTGAACATGCTCTCCAACCAGCACGTGTAGTTAGCTCATTAAATTTGGCCATTAAAAGCCAAAAACTATTATGAGAAGCACACGCATTTTGTAATTAGTCTCGCACAAAACGGGTAGCTAGTTACGGCTAACTGGTAACTGGTAACTGCTAACTTGGCTGATAAAACTTTTACTGCGAATTGTTGGCTAATTAAAATTAATTGCTCAGAGCAAAAAGATATATATATATACATAAAATATTTAGCCCCTTGGCTTTTGTCTGTAAAAAATCAGTAAATGCTGGCTAGATAATAATAATGATTTTAATAAATTAAACAGCTTTGTAGTGGCTATAACTAGACCGCCATTTGCATAAATATATTTGTACGCAGAAGGGCGCAGGGTACTCGGAATACTCGTAATATTTTTCCGCTTTATTGGCTTCCAAGTGCACGACTTTGGTTTGCTTTCGCTTGGCCTGGCCTAAGCCGATGCAAAAAAGAAGCAAACTTTTCCACGGGCTTTTTTCCCAAAAGCCCCCCCTCTTTGGCAGTGTGCAACACCGACACCGACCTTCGGCGGTGTGAGAAAACGTGCACCTTGCCAACTTGCGAGTGGCACGAATTGAAAAAAAAAAATATTACAAAAAGTACAGCAAAAAATAGGCACAAGGCCCCTGCAACGGCCCTCGGCCCCGACCCGGCCAAGGCGCTCGCCTTAAGCCCAAATTGAAAACTTCTCTCTTCGATATGGAATTATTTACATAATGCAATCTAGGCGCATCGAGTCAAATGGAGACCCGATCCCAGCAGGAGTCGCCTCGAAAATGTTTTGCATCCTCTGACAGCTCGCGTTGTTGATTCGCCGAGCGTGCTCGTATTTTACATAACAATTGCAAAGCCCCACCAAAAAACCCCTCTTCCCTATGGCTATGCCCGCTGGAGATTGGAACACAATTGATTTAAATGTTTGCGCACATGTTCCAAAGAGCAGAAGCAGAAAAAAAAAATATATATATATGCATATATAGAGGGAGCGGAAAAAAATTCGGCGAAATTTCGCTGGGGCGCCCCCAAAAGGACTTCGACGTAATATTATGCAAAATGGCAGCAGCAGCGGCAGCGGCAGCAGCAGAGGCGACGATGCGGATATGCGGATATGTACGACTGCGGGGCTCCTGATGCAGATGCAGATGCAATTGTCGCAACATGTCGCAGTAGCAATTGCAGACCCAGTGGCAGCAGGCAGAAGGCAGGAGGCAGAAGGCAGCAGCCAGGAGCCAGGATGCCAGAATGCAGATGCACTGCCAGTTGTATGGATGGGCACGGCGTCAACAACATTTTTCCAACTCAATTACCCGCCAGCCGCGACGTGTGCGGCATTTGAAAATTTGAAAGAAGGAAAGGACCAAAAAAAAGCCAAGTCTCAAGCGGCACAAGTTGCAAACGATATTGAATGGAGCGACAGGAGCGTTGCGGTTGCAACTTCAGTAGCAGACATATATTTTATGCCAATCGTAGCAGGTAATGGCTATAACTCCCTGTTAGCTGGCTTTAAATTGAATGGGAATTGAAACATAAGTTGCATGTAAGCTAAAATGTAAAGTTTTTAAATTAGAAGAGAATTTTCTAGCAAATTCTTGAACAAACTTGTCTTAATTTTCTAGCAAATACTTCTCAAAGACAAAACAAATGTATAACTCAAAGTCAGCTTTTAATTACACACATCCTTTGCTTGCATATTTTGCTAAAAATATCTCAACAATTCTCTGCACAATTGAAGGCTTTAATTTATGATGCCTCCAAGTAGCTACCTGGCTACAGTGTATATTAGAGCTGAGACACGTGTGGCAGCCACATCTCGCTTGATATTTGCCTGCCACAAACAGCAGACAGTCAAATAGTCAGGCGGCAGGCGGCAAGCATCTAGCCGGAGCACACAAACAACACCTTGCACTAATAAATAAACAGAAGGTAGAAGCTAGCAGCTTCCACCTACCATCTCCCAACTCCCACTGGCTAATCACTCATATAAATAAAGCCCCGATCAAAGGAGCACCTGCAACTGCCAGTGCCACAGTGCAAGTGCCAGTGCATTTGCTGCAAGGACAACACGACAGGCAAGGATATTCGCACAGGCTCCGTGTGTAACCCAGTTAACCCTTCTCACAGCCGTTTGGCATATGTAAATTATGACAGTGCCAAGTCAGGCACTTAACTCGAATCCGTCTGTGCGGCTGAGCTGCGAAGAGCGGGTGCGGCTGAGGGTGAATCTGGTGCATTTTGAGTACGGATGTCAGTCAGCCGGGTCCGGAATATTTGTGCTCAGACCTTCGCATCAACACCAACAACATCAGGCAGCAGGAGGAGCTATGGAATCAAGGGGAGACAGAACCAGGAGCAGATGCATCCTCCGCCTGCTGATTACAAAAGTCAAACCCGCCTGGCATCCCTGTGGCAACCGCACTTTGCGAGTGTTTGCTGGTTGCACTCGAGTGAGCAAATACTTTATTAACACAGTTTTTTTTTGGGCAAATGTGCGTGCAGAGAGAAAAATCTTGTGATTTATTTTAAGGGTTTATTTTTTGGGAATTTCAAGGAAGTCCTACTATTTCTTTCTTTCTTAAATTCTGTGTTTATTGTACCCTTAGTATTATAATATTTGTAATAAGTCAGCAAAGAAGTGATGGAGTCCTTTGTCTCTTGTTTTTGAGTGGAATCTATCTTAAAGGTCTATCGTTAAAGAGAGCTAAGCAAAATCAGAAAAAGTTAATTTCAGTCTCTTCTTTGTTTTTCTATCCTTGTAGTCTCTGCAAACCTCTTAGATGGCTTCAAACCATATTTCAGGGTGCTGCATTCCGTGATGTTAAGCTTGAATAGCCAATAAAAATATTTGAAGCTATATTTTAAGATTCAAATCTTTAAAACAAAACAAAATTAAAACAATTCAAGTCAAAGAATGTAAACCAAAGCATTCTGAATTAATCCCAAACTTTTAACTCTGTTTTCTTCCCCCAAATCCCCTTCTTTTCCCCAGTGCATACAATTTAATGAGCAGCCTTGGTGCCTACTTTTCGTATTTCGAGTGCTGCAAGTGTTCTTTGCCGTAGTTATAAGCCCGAACTTAAACACTTCGCCAGAGTGAGTGTGAGAAAGTGAGGGCGAAGGACCTATAATTGAAACAGAAAGAGCCAATGATGGCATTAGGCAACATGAGATGGCCTCGAGGAGGGGATTTGCATTGGAGGGAGTAATCACACACAGAGAATGAGGGCTCTCGACTAGAGTGTCCTTTAAGGAAATCCGTCTATATCCTTTCTCCTCTCCCTCATCCCTTTATCCTTTTACTCTTCGATCTTCTGTCAGCTGCAGCCGCTTCTGTTTGCTTCTACTTCCTACTGCTCATTCCTCCTGCTCCATCCTGCCCCTGCGATTGTTGTCAAATTTTTTGATTGCCATTTCTGTGCAATTCTGTGAGGGCTTGTTTGCATGTGGGCCACGCCCCCACACCGCCATCACCCGCCCCCTTTGAGGAGTTTCGTGTCATTTGGCTAGCGATTGTTTGGCGTCGCTGGCAGTTAATAGCGAGCGAGCGAGTAACATCGCCTGACTCCGTATCGGATGTCTATCTATATATCAATCCCATCTGTCTATCCATCCATCCATCTAGCTGTCTTCCTTCCCCTTTCCCCCTGGAACCCCCCCTCATGTCAGGGGGTCATGTTGATTTCTGACATAATATTGACAGCTAAACAAATCCAATTATGCCCAACTCCGAGGCTGAGTAATATCGCTTGCTGCTGGCTTTAATCCTGTATCCTTCACAGTCTGGGCTGCTCACTGGAGCGCTTTAAACGGCAGCCATTCCGGGGCATTAACTGCTGACCAGAAGGACTGGACAGATCCTCCTCCACTGCATCTCCTTTCCTCTCTCCCAACCTTTGGCTGGCGGAGGTGTGCAATTGAATTATTGCACTCAATGCACAAATACCAACACCCGAGCTGGTGCTGCAGCTCCTGCTGCTCCTGCTGTTGCTGCAGCAGCCATAAATATGAAATTTTCAGCACAAGGCCTAAAAGCATGCTGCACCATTTCCCTGTCTCTCTCTGCTTTTCTCTTGGCCAGGACCCCATCTCGCTTTCGGGCCATCTCTCTGCCGGCCAGCAGCTACCATTTTACGGTTTATTTTTCGGGCATTGAATGCAAATATTGGCATAAATTTCGGGCATTTGTGGTCACGCCAGAGTGAGAGAGTAAGAGAGATGCGATGCCCTGAGCCCCCTAGAAAGAGACGGGCACAAAGACATGTGGCCATGATGCTGGGGCATTGTTTGCCTGCCTCACTGACTGACTGACTGACTGACGGCACTCGCTTGGATTTCTGGTTATGGATTTGACTCTGCTCTGTGTTTGTTTGGCTGCAGCTCCGCTCCGCTTAGTTTGCCTCGGTTTGAGTTGAGTTTGAGTCCGTTGGTTCAGTTGAAATCAATTGGCTTTTCGCTACAATCTCTCCTCCATCCGCCGGCTCTTCTATTTTGTGGTTGTCCCTCTGACCGTGCCGGGCAACAAATTTAATAACATCTATCTACATGGCAACAACCTGATGGGTGTGAAAGAGGAGGAGCTGTGTAGGGAGCAACAAGGACACGGTGGAAAATGTTTAGCCATTTGGAAAATATTTTAGTTGGGAAAAGGACTTAAAAGGGTGGAATAACTGGGCTCTAGGTGCTCTTTTCAATTTAGAATTTTGTGGATTTAAGTGGTATTTGAAATGGTGGTTGGTAGTTTTAAGCCTAAACAATTTTAAGCCTGATTAAAGTTTAGTTACAAAATATTTGGTAAATCATTGCCTAGTTTTAGGTGGCAAAATAATTGATTTAAAAAACGTAGGAATATTTGGAATTTAATATTTTAAGCTTTAATTCAAAGCTTACAATTAATTGTATACCAAAGGTATGGATATTTTATTTTTGCTTTAAAATATGTTATTATTACTATGAAGTTTGAGGCCTAAAATATGTTATTGCATAAATACGGGCAGCTATTTTATTGTTGTCATATTCATACCACTTTGCTTTCGTTCATTTTAAAGATTTGCTCTCTCTTCAAGCTAAAAAATATGGAATTGCTTACTTTTAAGCGTATTTTTAATTGATTTCATAACCTTTTGTATATTTCTTCTCCCTTTCAGCTGAATTATGACCTCATAATATTTTTCATTGTCCAAGTTTTAACCACCTTTTAATAGTTTCCAGATATTCATAACGCTTTCTTCACATTTTATAGATTTCTCTGCCTGTAAGCACGAAAGGGCTTTGGCAGGCTTTGGCTTGTCACTCGCATATGTTTGAGCGTGGCCAGGCCAGGCAAACTTTAACTACTTGGGTGGACTGGGGATATATCAAGTCCAAGTCCCCGTCCAAAGTCCCTTCGGTGCTCCTGCCACCCGACCGACCGCCTTATCCACACATGCGTGTGATTTATGTGCTTGTTTTTGGCTGCCTCCTGCCGGACATTTATCAAAAAGGAGAGGACAAAACAAGCAGCAACACAAAGGACCTGAGAACACACACAAAATGCAGAGAAAGGAGAAAAGACTACAGAGAATGGAGAACAGAGAACATCGCATGGAGAACACAACACACAACACTTTTTGGGGGGTTACGATTTTTTAGTTAAATTTACTTAGGCTCCTCAGAGGGTTTATTTAGTCGATGCTTAAATTCCACTCAGGAGCCGCAGCACTTCCCCCCAGAATTCGATTCAAATCGATTTCGATCTGTGCCCGGTTCAAAGTTCAATTAAGCGCACATTTGTGGGCTGATTTCGATGTTCTCGTTAAGCCCTTCGACTGCCATTTAGGACAAACATATAAATTTGCACTCGCACACACTCCCACTTGGCACCCTTGGCACCCGAAGTTTGTCTATCTGCGGGCCAGTCAAATCAATAAATTAAGCGCCCTCGATGCCCCCTCACAACCGATATTTGCTATAACATATATATATACGTATATATCCGTTGGCAGAAGGAAATGGAAATGAAGGCTTCGAAGGTGGCCTTTAAACTTACGCTCACTGAAAACTTTTCGACCACGGATTGTTTTGCCTATTTCGTTGGTCCGTTCTTTCGATTTTTTTTTGTAATATATTTTAACAGGGCCGTAAATTGTTGACGGAAATTGGCAAAAACATCAGAAAACTTTCGGCCTGGCCCAAAACTATGCTAATTTCCGACAAGCTTTGGGTTTCATTGTCTAGCTTCGGTCAGGGAATTGGGAATTATAATTCCTGCCACAGGCAGCCGGGAATTTCTCACACAAATCTTGCGGCCAGCGGTTGGGTTTCCAGCTCTGCCATGTCCAAGAACTTGCTGAAAGCCCAAAGGAGTTGAGGTTTTGGTCACGTAATTTATGGGGGAATTATTAAAAGAAATATCAGGAATAGAAATATTATAAGCTTAGGAAAGCTAGGTTATAAAACCCTATAGTTAAAGTAAATATAGTTGCTAATCAATTGCTATGATAAAGAGTTTAGAAACCTTTCAAAACTTACTCAAAAAACTTTGGTTATAATAGATTTCCATTTTCCTTTAATCTTTTTACTAAAACTCCCATTTATTATTGCAATTTATTATAGGAGCCCCTATAATCTGTGTTCTTTTAACAGCTTTACTTTGAGATTTAAATGATGTTTATCGTTTGGCTTGTATACACTTTGATTATCTTTGTTCTCCAGACTAAATTATGAGTAGCGAAACTTTGAACTGTTCTCCTGTTGCCTGAATGCCTCTCGGCAATAATAAATCTCTATTAAATATAACGTTTCAACGCCTGTGCACCCCTCTTTCTCCCTCTGATATCCTTTTGTGTTTATTAAACACAGAATTATATTCCCCCTGCTCATTATCCTTGGTGTCGCTGCTGCTGTTGTGGTGGTAGCTCTCGCGACGGCTACCACCAATCCTTTGAGTTGGCAAAGTGTGGCATAAATTGTAAACTCAATTCGCGGACTCTGGCCTTGAACACATTTTAATTAGCTATCACGTCCGTGCCATGCCAACAGCTTAACTTCACCTTTCCCCCTCACTACTTCTGCTCCGATTTCCCCAGGATTCGTTTTCCCCACTGGTTTTTCCCCCTTCTACTACAGTTGCCATGACTCTCCTTTTACCATTCTCCGATTCCAGTTAACAGTCTCAAAGAGTGCTACAGATTTGTTCGTTATATTTCGTTCGCTTCCTGCCTTCATTTATAGAAAAGCTACTTAGACACGACTCTCAGCCAGGTCCTGGGAATTTGCAGGAACGAAAAAATAGAGGGAGGAGAGGGTGGAGAGGGAGCCAAAGAGCCTGGCAGCAGGACAACAATGCAAAGCAGGATGAAAGGCAGTCCGACTGATGTTTAGTTGCAAAACAATTAAGCTGAAAGCAAAGCTGTGTATTGAAGTGTGGCTGTGAAAGGAAGCGGGCCGAAAAAAAGCAAGGAGATATATACAAGGATACACAAATACAATTACATATATATTCCTGTATATATATGTAGCCAGAAGAAAGCCCAAAGCCGACCATTGACAAATGCAGAGAGACAGGAGGCAGCAGGCAGCAGGCGGAGCAGGGATAAACGGACGGATCCATCAGGACACACAGCACACACACAGGACACACTCCCTGATGGATGAAGATGCCCTGACATTAGCATTAATAGAACGGCATTAATTCTGCGGCAACTTTAAGAGCACTGTTTTCGGCTGGCAATTATCCGGAACAGGAACCGAAAACCGAAACCGAAACAGCAACAGCAACAGAAACCTCTATTAATTTTGCAGGCCTCATCCTTTCGAGCAGAGTCCTTGTCTTGCCTTGTGTTGCCTTTAAAATGCATGCCACTCGCATAAACCCATTAAGGAGAGACGTACGTACACGGGCTATGGCTTCCTGTTTCGTGAGGAGTCCACTTGACAGCCACCTGACTTTCCAGGAGCAGAGGAAGGACGACCGACGAACAAATGTTTGCATATGTCGGCCCCACCTTGCATAAATAATTAATTTAAAGCATCCTTTTAGGCGCCTTCCCGTAAAACTGTAGACAAAACTGCTTAAATATGCATAATTACCTGAAGCGTCCAAGTCGAGTTGCGCCAAGATGCCAGAGCCAGAGCCAGAGTCAGAGTCAGGCAGCTAGCAGGTTCCACAGGACGCAGGACGAGTCAAAAGTCAGGCCATCCATTCCGGAAAAGGAAGGCCCCGAGAGTCCTGGGTTCATAAGTCTCTCCTCCTCCTGTGTGTGTGTGTGTGAGATCCTGGAAGTGTAAGGGTAAGAAGAAGGGTTTGCAAATTAGTTGTAGGCCTGGGCGATATATTCATGAGCGGAATTTACACAATTGTTGCATACTTGGGGGCCATTTGCAAATGTTAAATTAATTGCTCACCGCCGAGGACGAGGCTCCAGCTCCTGCTCCTGCTGCTGCTGGTGGAGCGGAGTGAAGTGGCCCAATAAAAATCAGTTTAATGTACTGCTAATTCCCTTTAAGTCACTGGTAACGGCACG
Organism: Drosophila watanabei; assembly: GCA_008042575.1. Lineage (NCBI taxonomy): Eukaryota > Metazoa > Arthropoda > Insecta > Diptera > Drosophilidae > Drosophila > Drosophila watanabei. Next base: position 915 of record VNJS01010254.1, on the reverse strand, counting down.
CAATATTGTCATGAGAGGTCTCATTCCGCAGCCTAGACTCCACAGTCCTCCAGTTACGATTCCCCTCGCATTCTCTCTTTGCATTCCCATAAATATAATTACAATAATAAAGGAAATATTTACAACAATTGTAAATACCTCGGAGTCGTCGAGTCGACAACTCGACACGCACGGCCTCAAATTAATAAACTCCAATTGGTTGCCATTCCAGGGACCCATTCCCATTCCCATTCCCATTCCCAGCCTCTGGATTTCTGTCCAAATTGCCGGGGCTTCCTGATTCCTGACGAGCGTGTGAGCCCGTAAAGACTTCCTGCCTCCGGGGCAGGGCTCCAGTGCGTGTGAGTGGGTAGAACAGGGAGGAGGGTATGGAGGAGGGTATGGTTGCCAATCCTGAGGCCGGGAAAGGCGTGCCAAACTGTGACACTTGCCGCCATTTCGACTGCCAGCTCCCTGGGACTGTTACTTTTTATGGCCTCCCCCTTAAATCTCTTTGTGCATAATTGCAGTTTTCTATGCTAAATCGGAGTTGGGGGGAATGCGATTATTGAAAAAAGGAAGCACTGAGGGAAAGAAGGATTACCTAAAAATTTTTTTAACATATTTGTAGCTTGATGAAAAATTATTAGAAAGTTTTATTTATACATTCCTAGTTTATAAAGAGATTGGTGTTTAAATAGTCGCACAGAAATTAAACAAAGATTTTAAAAACAATTCCTTTCTATTTTCTTTTCTATATTTCAGCATTTATTTAAGCTCATTTAAATTTCTTTTCTTTACCATTTTCTTGCTATACTTCACAAATTTTTCTTAGTGCTTCTACCCAGCTCAAGTGGGTTGGAAAACTCGTACTCTTTATTGCGGTAATATCGTGATTAAAATGGCCACACGCCACAATGTCATCAAATAAAATGT
>VNJS01010242.1:0-12066 GCA_008042575.1 Drosophila watanabei | reverse complement strand
TTTTTTTTTGTATTGAATGAAAAATCTTTCCCTTACATTGGTTTTTTAATAATACTAATCAAAAGACGAATGGGTGGGCGTGGCACATTATCCAATACATATGTAAATTTTACAATAATTACCTGCCAGTCGACGTTTAAATTATTGAAATATCTTATTTGGTTCAAAAGTTATGATTTTTGCAACCTAAAATGAGAAAAGGCGGTTCTGTTCAACGGGGCCTAAAGTTTTACCAGAAAGCTATGAAATTAAATGGTTGAATTTTTCGATAACTGGAATGCTGGCGTCTTTATGAATTAAAGTTTCGAAAAGTCAAAAACTCTGAATATTTTCCACTAAATTTTGGTAATGCCAAATTCGGAAGTCGCACACGAGTAGGTGCTACAGCATCTAATCCAGGAGTTCCGCCATTGCTGGCTGTTTTCGAGGCAATACCATTTGGTCACTATACATAGTTCTTTAGTTCTACAAATGAAGCCAAAAAAGGGGATACCTGACAAATACAGGGTAGAGCGTCAATTGGCGGATTTGCCAATCTAAGCGCGCCAAACGAAAAGGGCCCGATATCGTTTGCACCGGTACACAAGCGGAAGCGAAAACGAAAAAGTTCACCGCTGCAGCTGCTATATATAAGGCTTAAATATATGTAATGGTTTGTGGCTTGGATTAACTTCTCAACCTTTAATGCTAGTTTCAACGAGAGAGGGGAAAGGGGGCGACAGTGATTGCAGTAACACAATACAATATTCAAGTAAATTGTGAGGCCACCACATGTAAATAATGTATATAAAATGTATATAAACTTTGTTAGTATGTAAGGTAGATCAGTAGGTAGTATATAAGCGTAGGGGTAGGAGATCAAAAGAAGTAGTTAGGATTACCAATCATATAAATAAATTCTGGACATAAGCAATAGACATACCAGCGGAATACTTTTCTCCTCACGGCAGATCACCTTCTCGCACTCCCGAAGTGCCACCTGCACACGGGCAGCGTGGTCGGTAACCCTTCGCCTTTCCTTTCCCCGAGTCGAGAGGAGCTTGGTCCGGGAAGACACCTTTTCCCCAAGGAGGGCCGGTACCCGGGTTTGCGGGATCGACCTCTTCTTGTTTATGCGCCCATATTTTTCTCTCCCAAAGCGGCGAAGAGATGCCCGGCTTGCGGGTTCGACTCTCCGCTTCGGAGTCCCTTTTTCCCGGGAACACAGGGCGGCCGGTACACGGATTTGCGTGGCCGGTAGCTTTCACCCTGGGTCCCTCTTTCGGATATCGGATAGAAACTTTTACCCGGATCGTGGGATCGGCCACATCCGACTCCGGAGGGCCACATTTTGCCTCGGGGCGGGGAAAAGATACCCGGCTTGCGGGTTCGGCTCTCCGCATCGGTGGTCTCTCTCTGGGAAGGGGGCCGGCACCCGGACGGCGGGGCTGGTTCTGACTCCTCCCGACCTCTCTCCGGACCTGTCGACCGGATCACGGCTCGCGGAGCCGGTTGTACGGGTTTATGGGGCTACCCGCCCTCTGGCCAGGGAATTGACCCTCGCCTGCCCACTACTTTTGCACCAAGCAAGATCCCGGCCTCCTATCTGTAGAGGACTCCTGGGCTGACTGAGTAGTTACCCCGGCCATAGCATCCTTACAGAATGGCTCCCGAGCAGGGACTAGGCAGGACATTTTAAAGATACCTCCTTCCAATGTGGCTTAAAGCACCACCAGGAAAAAAATTTAGGTCGAAAAGTTGAGGTTAGGGTCGACAATTCAGGAAAACATTCCAGTTGCTAGGCCACAAAAGTCGGTGACAAACGAGAGTTACATCGAAGCGAATAAAACAACGCTACTCTCTACCAAAGGATACGCCAGGATCCCTTAAGGATAAACAGTAAAATATACTCCAGGATCCCTCAAGGACACACATTTGGAGATACCCAAGGATCCCCACTCGACTCCAAGGATACCTCAGGGGTCCTTGAGCATCATCGCCAGGATACTCCAGCAACATCTACCCCTGGTACAAGGATACGCTCCAGGATCAGGATCCAGGACCTTCAACCATCGCTACGAGGCCAAACCACGCCTTCCTTCCCGCGCCATCGATTCCGCTACGAGAATGGGCTTCCCGACTGCCCTTAGCGATAGTCGTAGTAGTAGCCGCCTCTGCCACGTGTCAGACGTAGGTACCTCGATGATAATCAAAATTTGCAACCGGTAGCGTACACCGCGAAGATTCGACCGCCGAAAAGTAACAAGCAAGAGAAATACAATCAGCTTTGCCCCAATTGTTCAAGCCATAAATCATACCCTAGCGGTACCCCGCAGCACGTCCTCAGCGCCAGGACCACGCGGGAAATCTAAGGGATTCCCAATTCGACGCAAATACAAGCTCCATGCTGGTTGATAAAATAACGAAGTGGGGGCTGTCCTTCGACGGCACATCGGACCCGCTCATTTTCGAGGAACTTATACGAGCGTACACATTCCGGATCACCAGGAAGTGTTTATCCCACGCCATCATCGTGCTCCTGTCCAGCAGAGCGGAGAGCTGGGCTGCAGGAAGGAACCTGGGCACAAGTGTGCCGGGAGTTTTTGGATTTCTTTTTACCGCCTAGATATTAAATACGCCTTGACGACGAGAACCGCGCGACGAACGAGCCTTTTAAACATTACCATGTCGATTTTCGTCTAAAATGCGCCGCGCAGGGTTCTCACCGGAGCAGGAGCTGGAGCGGATATATAAAAAAATGTTACCGGAGTACCAGACGTTTACGCGCCGCCAGGATTTTAGGACCTTGACCGAGCTCACTCACCTGGTGGTAAACTTCGAAGTCGCCAGAGGCCGAGAAGGGCGAGCCACCCGGTGATACCCATCAAGCCGACCAGCCGGCGAGGGTTTATTCAGTACCCAGGACTTACAAACCCGACAAACGTACCCACCACACTGTTGCTGCCACGTCCACGAAATGCCTCCAACGACGCTGTCACCCGAACCCGAACGGGAAGCCAGAGCCAGATGCTGAGCAACGCACAGTAGCGCCTCTAGAACAAAAGCCATTGCAAAAATCAAAAATGTCGATGTCGCAAAAACGACTTTAAAAATACTTAATCTACAGAGAATTTCCCAAGGATTAAGAAGCTATTGAAGCTTAAAGATTAAAAGCTATTAAATTAATTTTAGGTTTTTTTTGTAAATGATATGAACATTCAAAGTTGAAAAATATTTCCATTTTGGCATCATAGGAGAAAAAAATTGAAAATAGGTCGACTTTCANCTGAAAAAAACGACACTTGGGCTTGGGCTTGCACGGGTAAATCGCTACCTTCCAGGTGTCGATTTTTTTCCACTTTTTTCTGGCTAAAGTAGTCAATATCTTCTGAAGCCGATGAAAGCCACCGAGTACACTATAACTACGCCTTTTGTGGATATTTTTTGGACCAAAATCAACTTTTCATCGGCTGCGTCACGCTGCATCTGCAGAAATGGGGGTAAAATATACAAAAATACCAAAAAATCTGGTCTTAAGCGCAAAAACTTATTAGGGTTAAATTTTTGAATTTGTTCATGTTTTTTTTTGTATTGAATGAAAAATCTTTCCCTTACATTGGTTTTTTAATAATACTAATCAAAAGACGAATGGGTGGGCGTGGCACATTATCCAATACATATGTAAATTTTACAACAATTACCTGCCAGTCGACGTTTAAATTATTGAAATATCTTATTTGGTTCAAAAGTTATGATTTTTGCAACATAAAATGAGAAAAGGCGGTTCTGTTCACCGGGGCAATCGATTGACGTGACCGCATGCCGAAACTGCGGCCAGGCTGGTCACTATGCCATGGAATGCAGGCGCCCTAGAGTTATATTCTGCTGGGACTGCGGTCAACAGGTATTAGGACCTAGACTGCTGCCGGAACGAAGCGTCGGGAAACGGGCAAGGGCCTCGAGTATCCGGGAGTCACTCGGGAAGCCTACCGACCTCCCTAAACCAGTAAAAAACGCCTTCATACAGGACCACAGCCGTATCCGCGCCCAAGTCAGCATAGAGGGACGCTCTTTCACAGCGACGTTGGTTACAGGGGCCTCTCATAGCTTCATAAGCAGGCGCCTGGCACAAGAACTATACGATGGGAGAAACCATCGCGCAGTGCGGACTCATGTTAAGTTAGCAGACGGAACCGACAGGAAACTCACGCATGCTCTGCGAGCCACGATCCAACTAGAAGAGACCCGCGTCCGCATCTCAGTCCTTATCATGGCTCAGTACAAAGCGATTGCGCGACGACATAGCCGGGGAGCAGCAGCATGGATACGCATCTCGCAGAAATTGCCGCCAGAGCGCATCCACCGCCGAGCGCACGAACCACGGAGTCGCGCTCCGAATCGACACCTAGGCTACCATAGGGTACCCAGCAAGAAGCCCCTCCACAAGCACACCACGGCAATAGGCATCGCACGGCTGCACACACACACACAACGTCACGCCTACGCAGACGTGAGCACAGCCCCGAGCTGGGCGGGAACACTGCCCAACCCCGACGCATCGGCTTTCCGGCGGAACCCCTTTCGCCAAGCGACCAAGAGAGTTCGGTTCCAGGGGACAGATTCATCCGCGATCGGGAACGCACCATCCCGCGGAACGGCCGACGCCAGATGCGACGCCGAGGAGGAACAACGCCCCAGCGGCCAAGACGGGAACTACCCAGAGCCCTGGGTGGAAAAGTTCCAAGAACGAGAGCTGTCGCGATTTGATACCCTCGCCGGCGTCGCTCACATCGCCGAGCACAGTATCGTGATGCGCCCCATCAAACAACGCTAGCCAGGAACCCCGCGATGCGAGCCGTCATCGACCCCCAGATTGATAAGCTCCTGCGTGAATTGCGCATTGAGCCATCCAAGAGTCCTCACAGTGCTCCTATAGTCATCGCTGCAAAGAAGAATGATGGGCGTTAGGATGTATGTGGACTACAGACAGCTGAACGAGAATTCCATACCGGACACCTACCCTTTGCCGAGGATTCATATTGGAGCGGCTACGGAACGCTCGATATATATCCACGTTGGACCTGAAGAACGGGTACTGGCAGATCTCAATAGCCCCAGCTAGCCGTGAGTGTTTTTTAACGCGCCCTGGATACCGTCATCGTGCCAGATATCGTCGTGATCGGAGCTACACTCGAGGGACATGTCCGGAATCTAAGCGTGGTGTTCCGACGACTCAGAGCGGCAAATGAACGGCTGAATCGGGACACTGCCTGTTTTTCCAGCGCAGCTTGCAGCTTAAAGTACCTGGGCCACGTTATTAGGGAGGCCGGGATACAGAACGACCCGGAAAAAGTCGCCGCCATTCGGGAACTGCCACCGCCGACGAATCTAAAGGAACTACGCCGATACCTTGGGACAGCTTCTCCTTACCGTCGTTTCGTACCGAACTTCGCGGACGTAGTCGAACCTATGACGTCCCTACTCAAGATGGTCCGAAAGTGGGAGTGGGTCGAGAAACAGGAAGAATCCTTCAACCAATTGAAGTTGGGAGCTTCAACCGAGGCCCCAATCTTAGCCTGCCCTTATTTCGAGGCGAAGTTCGTGCTACACACCGACGAGTAAGCGAGTAGGGTATTGTGGCGGTGCAAACCCAAACCATAGAAAAACAGGAACGCCTGGTCGCGTACGCCAGCCGGCGATTAAACAGCGCACTACTCTGTGACGCTCAAGTGGTTAAATATAATCGATAACCCTACGGGCAGAATCGCTCGGTGGGCGCTGGAGCTGCAACAGTTCCAGTACGATATCAACTACCGACGCGGGAACCAAAACCTGGTCGCCGATGCGCTATCACGCCAGCTGGATACGGTCCAACAGGCACAGGTGCAAGGAAACGCATGTAAATGGATCCATAAGATGCTACAACGAATCCAACAGGAGCCGGCAAAGTTTCTAGATTTTCGAGAAGAAAACGGCCAGCTGTACCGACGCACGGGCCTATGCCCCGAGGAAGAGGATTATACGTCCCTAGAAACTCTGCGTGGGAGCCCCATACCGGCGAAGGGTTTTGAAAGAATGCCAGAACCATATAACGGCTGGACATCTGGGCGTCCGCAAGACGAGTACGCGGGTGGTCCAGAAATATTATTGGCCAGCACTGTTCCGACGATGTACGAGCTGCCTGAAGTTTAGGGTAAGCCAGGAAAAGCCGGCCGGAAGGACTTCGTGGGACCCTTGCCATGGTCCAAACAAGGAAATACCGTCCTCCTCGTGTTCTTCGACATCTTCAGTAAATGGTTGGAGCTCGTCCCCTTACGTCGAACAACGGTGCAGTACCTCGAGCGGGCATTTCGGGAGCGAATACTCAGCCGGTTTGGGATACCAAGAACCCTCGTCTGCGATAATGGAACGCCGTTCACCAGCCGAACTTTCCAAGCATTTTGCAGATCCTTGGGAATGGAGTTGTAGCACACCACACCCTACACGACTCGCCAAATCCCCACGGAGAGGCCAAATCGAACCGTGAAAACCACGGTAGCCCAGTACCTCGGAGACGCACCGCAGAGTGCCTGGGATCATATTCTTCCGCAGATCTCACTGGCAATTAACAGTATCGTATCAGATACCAAGGAATTCAGAACCGCCTTTCTGGTACAGGGCTGGAAGCCACGTCTGCCAAACACAATTTATGACGAAGTCACGCCGGAAAGAGGGACGGCCCGACATTCCCCTACGGAGAGGAGCGAGCAACTTCACAGCATCTTCAAAGACGCCCGGGAAAACGTCAAACGAGCCACGGCAGAGCAAGGAGGATACTATAACCTGCGCCGACGAGAGTGAAGACCACCACTCGGAACCCTAGTCCTCGTTCGCCGCGATGTTTTGTCAAACGCCGCCGAAGGCTTTGCCGCCGAATTGGCAAAATACGACGGGCCATTTCGGGTCTTCAAGTTCCCATCCCCGAACATTGCGCTACTACAGATTCCGGGAAGCCGCCGCCAACGTACCGCCAGCATTCAGAATTTTAAAACATATCACCAAGACAGCGATGACGTCGCCGACGAAAACGACAAGAACTGCGACTTGGCGCAGTCAAACGGACAAACGGGTGGCCACAACACTGGTGGTCTGGCCGAAGAGGATCTGGGTGTCGGGGGGTCACTTGCTGACAAGTGCGCTCGTCCAACGTCCCTACCCCCGTAGGGGAAAATTTACCCCTGCTGTTCCTCTTCGAGCCATCAGCCGACCCACAGGGGCACCGAACAAGAGCAGGAGAATAGGCTAGGAGTCCGCTAGAGAAACCACCAGTTCCAGAGGTAGAAAAACCAATCTATCTTTTTCCAATCTCCACAGCCACACAAATTCAACATCACGGATACCTACACACACTACGACAGCGAAGGATCCAAAAGGACGGTTGCCAGACCGCCAAAGGGACCCAGAGCCGATAATCGATAACCGCGGCGAGCGGCTAACGATTATTCGATACCGACCCTCACCCGCACAATAAGCTACGAATGGTAGCTTATAAATTCAAAGTGCACAATAAGCAAAAAAACGTCCGCGATCAAACCGCTATCATCATAGGCGTCGATGTCCTACAGCCCAGTGACCACCGAGGAGCCACCAACGACCTCGCCACCACCGCCAGCAGCCTCTCGACGGCGATCCCGCTCGGTTACTCCGATCAGCGATTAGCTGATCAGCGCCAATGCCGAGTCGCCACCGCCGCCAGCAACCTTGGAACTGCAACCCCGACCGGCCAAGACGATTGCCGCTACGCCATCCGCCGTCATCCTGTCCTCATCGGCACCACTTGTGGAGGTCACCACGCATCCTCGCCAGCGATCAGCCCATTCTGGTGCGAGGGGTTGTCACTGGAGGACATGATGGGCGCAATCCTGGACGAGAACGCGGAACCGCTACAGCTCCGTTTCGGCACCTTTCACATAAATGTGACGCCGCCTCGACCAGCAAGGAACACCACGCCGCCCGCCGCCCTGGCAACCGACGAGCCGATGGCCGCGAGGCATACGGCTGCAGCCGCCCTCGGGGCCCTTGGAGCTATCTACGAGGATATCTCGGAGGCGGAGATCGTGGAGTTAAGCTCCGGGGAGAAGGAAGAGCCGAAACCAACCCGGGGCGCCATCGTCCAATCCAACGAGGAGGGCCACTATATAACGGAGGAGCTACTGCCACTCCGTTACGAGACGCCACCACGAGGACCTTTTCAGGCCTGGCCCCTACCCCTGCCCGGCGGAGATAGGAAAAGCCGTAAAAACCGCGGCCAACACCAAAGTCTGTAAAAACTGCTTTTATTGCCTACATCACGGGCGCACCACCGGCCGGGGCAGCACACACCGGGACCACCGACGCGACTCCCCTTGGGGACGCGAGAGTCACCGGGAACGCTGCCGGTGGACCGCCTGCCGTCACCCTGGACACCACATCTACCAATGCTGACGGCAGCTCCAACAGCAACATCGCCTACATTACGGGCGCTAGTACTAGCCAGGACCCCCACACGCAAAGCTCGGACATGGTCGCCGCCACTAACAATATCCCTGACAACGTCACCGGGGACACCGACGCCTGTACCGCCGAAACGGAGACCGCCGACGCCACGCCCCCTGGCCCGAAGAAGAGCCAAGCTCGGACGAGGAATCGCTACCAGACTCCGAACCCGAACCCGAGCCGGCGCACCCCGTACGCGCACCAACAGGCTGGACGACGCAAGATGGTTAGCTTCCCGTTGAACTAATCGAGTGGAGGGGTTAGATGAAAACATGTAGAAAAACAGCGAAATTATAGTTTGTTTTCTTCTAAAAATTACCCGATTGTTCTTATGGCAGCGATATGATACTGCTAACCGTTCAAGCTCACTTTTATTTATATTTATAGCAAACATCTGACTAAAATTATAAAATTCTGCAAGGGTTTAAAAATGTGCATTTATTGTGAGGTTTTTTATGTCTTACATTGTAGCCAGACCCTCCGATAGCTAAAATTACTGGCAATGTATCAATATTTTTATGTACAGTACAAACAATAAAGTTTATACTGTGGAAGGCAGTTGTCAAATAAAACACATCGGTTAGCAGTTCGCACTTCTTTCTTATTTGTTTTACCCAAACCTATATTTAAATAGGCTGAAAATTGGCTTTACAGAGTATTCGTGTCGTACAAGTATCGGAATATTAGTGTGACCATCTACCAGCCTACTACAGTACAGTCAAAAGTATTTGCACAACGAACAATTTGGCATACCCCAACATCTATTTTTTGTTTTTCTTTTAATTGTTATTCCTGTTGTTATTCTTTTAGTTGCTATTATGTTTTTTGTTAATTAATTTCTCTGAAATAAATTTTTTCACGTAGTGGATCTATACAGAAGCAGCACCAAAAAGAATGACAAAGAGAACGGAACGGTTCATAGAACAATGGAAGAAGCGAAATAATAATTACATGCAAGTTGTACAAAACTATTTACACACGTTTTTTTGCGACAAATGTATTTACACACATGTATATTGATTTCATCATACATTTAATTTTAATAAATTTGTATATTCTTTAAAGCAATTATCTCGTAAGATTTTTTATTAAAAATTATAAAAATTAGCTTTCACCTCGATTAAGGGTTTTTGCCTTGCTGAAATTGAGATTATGGAGATATGGTTAAATTAGACAAAATTTCGAGTACAGAAATTCTTTGACATTTCATGACAGGTAACCATTTTGATAATTTTAAGCCCAGAACTTTGTTAAAGCCACGGTAGGACAGACAGATGCCACATAAATTCAAAAAACATTGTTCCAAACTATTTTAGCTTATCAGTATACTGTAGAGAAAATAAATCGCCTTTTACTTGGATCACTGGAGTAACAAAATATATTTTGCAGACGAGATACAAACCGATATTCCTTTGATTTTATAATCGGTGGGGTGTACTATCACTAGTTATTATTTCAATTAGTTTTTTTTTATTCTTTTATGATTTTAAAATGACTAAAAGAACGATTTTTACTAAATGTTCCATAGAGTTGTCTTCTTTATGTATGATTTTATGTTTTTTTATACCCTTGCAGGGTATTATAATTTCAGTCAGATGTTTGCAACGCAGTGAAGGAGTCATCTCCGACCCTATAAAGTATATATATTCTTGATCAGCATCAACAGCCGAGTCGACCTAGCCATGTGCGTCTGTCCGTCTGTCCGTCTGTCCGTCTGTCTGTCTGTCTGTCTGTCCGTTTCTACGCAAACTAGTCCCTCAGTTTCAAAGCTATCTGAATGAAACTTTTCAGATAGTCTTCTATATACTCTCACTCGTACATAAGTCGGAACGAGCCGGATCGGTCGACTATATCATATAGTTGCCATACAACCTATCCGTAAATTTGTTGGGAAAAAATTATAACTTGACTGTTTTTTAACATATCTTGGTCAACTCTCGGTTATAAGCTATATATAATATTCCAAATTTTCTGATTAAATTTTATAAAAATCGGGCTACTATATCATTTAGCTGCCATAGGAACGGTCGTGAAATTTTCAGAAAAAAAAAAATTATAGCTTTGTCAGTTTTCAACATAATTTCTTCTACTTTGATATACTAGTATTTTATATATTTTCAGAATTTTGTTGTAAGTTTCATAAGAATCGGACGACTATATCATATAGCTGCCATACAAACGATCGGTAAACGTGGAAAAAAATTTCATTTTACTTTACATGTAAAAATGAGAAAAATTGTAAAAAATCTAAAACTGTAAAAATTGTATGCATATAAAAGTAGTTCATATTATATTATGTATATTGGGATAGATTATAATTTATACAATTGGAATCTGCAAGGGTATACCAACTTCGGTGTGCCGAAGTTAGCTTCCTATCTTGTTTTTTTTTTTTAATTATGCAACCAGAATCTTCTTAAAACTGCGATTATTCAAAAATAATTCACGAATAATTTATTATTTGCTTTATGAAAATGCTTTCGACGCGAATAAAACTTAATTAACTGCATAGATTAAGCTACGCGATACATTTTATTTCAGCGAAATTGTTAAAAACCAACAAGAATAAAATCTTAAAGAAGTTGGGATAAGCAAACAATTTTTCGTTGTGTAAACACTTTTGACTATGGAAACGCTGACGAACTGCTTTCCCCCACCCCGTGCGAAAATAGCACGGCGAAATACGCCGTGTCGAGGTACTGAACGCTGACGATCCACCAACCTACCAATTGATCGTTAACCGTGCAATTGAAGGACGGTAAGAATTGTAAGGTCGGGTACCGACGGGGACGCCGAAGTCGCCGGATACTGAGGCCTGGAGGTAACGAATCAGAGCATGGAAAGTCATAAAGAATTGGACCAACGATTTTTTTTACTTGGCTGTGTGCTTAGGTACTGCGCCGAAGCCCTGTGCAAGCCCCTTCTGTAGATGGCTCTTATTTATATAGGTTTTTGTTCATTTATTAAATCATTCACTTTGCTTGTCTTCTTGTCTTCCGTTTTATTTCGTTTTATTTCACAATATCAAATCCTAACACGTCTTCTCTCTTTTCTCGTTGCAAAGTTAGTGATCTGCCGCTCGCAGGCAGCAACCAACCCCCGTTTATATCAACCAGTCGCTCTCTCTCTCTGAGAGAGCACCTAGCTCTCTCAGAGAGAGAGAGAGCTTAACTCTTTAAATAGTGTGACCAGCACATACTTTTGACAACTGGCCTGCTACAACTCGGCCGTCCTGACATTGAGATAGCCCTCTATCTCTGTCTTAATATTATGGCTTAAATTGATATTTACAAGTTTAACAAGTTTTTACAATATTACAATTCTAACAAGTTTTAACAATATTACAATTCTAACAATTTTTAACAATATTGCAATTCTAACAAGTTTTAACAATATTACAATTTTAACAAATTTTTACAATATTACAATTCGGTTATTCATATCGCTAATACTCTATTTAAAACTAACCTACCTAAATTTACTATCCTCTTTCATCCAATGCCGTATATTATTAGCACTCCAAACTCCTTGGTATGGATTCCGAGATAATTGAAACCCATCAATGTCTTTTAG
>VNJS01010240.1:0-10979 GCA_008042575.1 Drosophila watanabei | reverse complement strand
GGGATGTGGATGATGCTCCTCTATTAGGGTGGCTCGATATTAATATAAAGACCTTTGATCACCTAAAGGAATTTATATCCGATCTAGTTAAGTTATGTTCTAGGTTCCTTTTACTATCAAACTGATTTTTAATAGTTTTACATATTCTATGAACACTTCTTTTATTTTCAATCTTTCAAGAGTCTTTGAGAATGTTTCGACCTTGAGTAATAATTAATTCATTTGAATAAAAATCAAATAGAAGATATATTAAACTTATATCTAGTAATACATGCAATTTAAATGAAAATTATAGTGACGTAATTTTATCAGAATAAGTAAGATATTCTTAGATTTTTTAATGATTTTTTAATGGTACCGATCGCTGCCAATAAATATCGAGCAACTCTATTTTATATAAATTCTAAACCTAACTAAATCTTGATTTGTTCCCCTTTCAGATACTTCTGGTTGTAATATCTTTAGTTTTGGTGTTAGGCAAGCCGGCAACGGAGGCTCCACGTCTGCTCATCGACTCGGCACCATCGGTGGTCTCCTACCAGGGTTCGTCCCAAACTCAGACGCGCTTTGTCATCGCGCCCATGGGCAGGGCACTGGGATATGTGGAGCCCACAAATCTTAATCGGACTTTCCACACGAAGGCCACGCAGGAGGGCGGCAGCACGGGCTACGAGCTGCTCAATCTGAGCCCAGTGTATGTGCCCGGCAGTTAGGCAATGGATATGCTTAGTATTAGCTAGTTAAATGTGTGAATAAATGATTGATTGTTTGTGGAAAGTTTTTCTTCTAATTTCACATAAAGGTTTTTTAACAGTTCCTACATCTATGAATTCGCACAGTACAAAATAAAAAATATAAAACTGTATTATTTTGGGAGTATAGTCTTTGAAGAAAACGTGTATTCTATAACAGTATAACAGAAAAACTTAATATAAGTTTGGAGTTGCTATCTTCTACGATTTTCAGTAAAGGAATATTCAAAATGCAAAGTAGGCAACCCCTCTAAAGGCAACCCTTCCACTTCCAACATTCATTATTTAGTAGACTTTGACAAATCCTTCACTAACTTCATATGACGAAGCACTTTCACGTAGTTGTATTAGAATACACCACAAAAAAAAAAAAAACATAAAGAAAAAAGCTAGGTAAAGCTCCAATTATCGGAAATATGTCGGAAATGGCGAGCGTTAGTTGCCGTCAAGGACGTGTGCCCAGTGCTTCGATGATGCTCAGCATCCTGCGGACCGCTGAGGAGACGGCTGATATGACGGCACTGGAATACCATGAAACCTTGATCAGGGAAAGACGCATGTTGCACAAGCCAAGAGATGCAAACGGTGTGGTTATTGAGGATGATAAAGGTAATTCTACCTTTCGTTGTTTCGCGTCCACAACGCCACTTTCCATGCTCCCCGTTGTGGATTCCGCTGACGAGAATCTCATGGAGCTCCTGGCCTAGACCGAAGTGGCAGCCTGATCCTAACTAAAATTCCCCGTAACATCTGATCTCGATTTTTGTTCTCTTAACAGTGGAAAAGCCAACCCGTCGGTCCCATCGCTTTCGCATTTAAACTCTGGATACAGATTTTGGACTGGCTCCGCGCCGGCAAGCGGTTGAGTCTTTATATAGCTAGCCCCTCTGTGGACACTTTGTTCGTGAAATAAAATGCATTTCATCTTGGCTTTTGCTAACATAAATCGGCGAAGACCTTCACTGCTGGGCTGGGGTCTGACAATAGGTTCGTTCGATCGATCGATTTTTGGGTATCAATCTGTGGACCATTGTTGGGGATTCGCGACCTTTTCAGGCCTAAACATAATCGATTGCGGCTGATATCTCTAATGAGGGTTCGAGCTTAGTTCAAGTTCAATGCAAAGCAAACGAGTTTGCCAATTGCTCGTTAGTTGGTTTTCGCTGAAGGACAGTCTAACGTTTTGGCCATATAAAGCCGCGGACGCGACTCCGAGTCAGCATCAGTCACTCCGTCGACTTCAAAGCACCAAAATCCACCAACCTCAACATGTTCCGCTTCGTGAGTACCATCTAAGGAGCGCGTTTCAGGAGGATCTGGGATCCTAATAATTCCTATATCATTCAACAGATTGCCATCTGTGCCCTGGCCACCATTGCTGCCGCCGCTCCGGGATTCGTTGAGGAGCACCATGTGGCCGTGGCTGCCCCCGTTGTGGCCAAGGTGGGCGCTGTGGTGCACTCTGCTCCCGTGGCCACTTCCCACCAGAGCTTCACCCAGTTCCACAACCAGGCTGTGCTCACTCCTGTGGTGAAGCATGTGGTTCCTGCCGTTCCTGTGATCAAGACTGTGGCTCCAGTGGTTCCTGTGGTCAAGCATGTGGTTCCTGCCGTTCCCGTGATCAAGACTGTGGCTCCCGTTGTTCCTGTGGTCAAGCATGTGACTCCCGTTGTCCACCATGTGGCTGCCGCCCCCATTGTGCCCGTTGTCAAGCAAGTGGCTCCCGTTGTGCACCACCAGACCTATGTGGCTCCCGCTGTCCACCATGTGGCCGCTGTCCCCGTGCTGAAGACCCTGCCCCATGCCGTCTCCCACCAGAGCCACACTCAGATCCACCAGAAGGCCTTCATCGCCACCCCGGTGGTCAAGACCATTGCCACACCAGTGGTGCCGGTGGTCAAGACCGTCGCCGTGGCTGCTCCCCTTGCCCACGTCTACCACCACTAAGGAACTTGTTGTTTTCCCCCCAACGGATTGTTATGGTTGCTTCTGTGAATAAACTCAATTGTTGACATTAGAAATTGTGCAATTTTTGTCATTTAAGGGAAGGGGAATGTGTCCAGTTTTGGGTTAAAACTTAGACACTCGGTAATTTCAATAGGTGATCGATCCGATCACACTCAATTAGCATCTAAATAATCAATTTGAATGACTTTTACTTGGGCGCGACTCATTAGTATTCATAGTCTTGGCCAAATCGGTAGCTCAGTGCCGATTCGCCAAATAATAAAAGGGAAATATAACAAAAACCACAACAGATGCTTGCGGCTATGTTAAAAATAAATTATGCAAAGCAATTATCAGTTTTATTTTTATTTGCATCTCTCGGTTTTGCTAGCTTAAAATTCCCAAAAGTGATGATCATGTTCGATATGTGTTTTATACGATTTATATGCTAAATTTAACTTGCTCATATCTGGAGCATTTTTTGTGGATTAGTTAGCTTGTTAAATATTTTAAATTAAAGTTTTTAGATATTATTTCGACTTTAGTTTAACCAGTGGAATTATCTATAATAAATCTTTGGGGTCGCCTTGAAATAACTTATATTTGAACCTTATTAAAATGTTTTATTCAATTCAAAATTATATAACAAGTAATCTAATTTTTTTGACTTTTAAATTCTTCTGATTATAATTTTAAAATTTTTATATAGGTTTTTTTAGAACTTAGAATGCTTATTTAAATTATTTTCAGCTTGGGTTTAAATTTAATTCAGAAAATAAAAAGATTTAATTCAATTTTTATGAAAATCTGTTCTTAAAGATGAATTATATTTTTTACTGACATTTTAATGCCATCTTTTACTAATCTTAAGGTATTTATAGAAGGAAATTCAAATTATATTAGATTCCAATTGATTTCGGAATATTCTACTAGAAACTTGTTATTTTTGAAAATAAATATTGTAAGGAAACTATACCCTCTTTTAGAAAGTTTTAAAAGACTCCGTAAAATGCATTATTAATGCTCTGTACATTTTTTAAAATTTCTAATAATTACCCCTCGAAAGATGTTTAAGAATGCTTTAACATTATTTCTTTTTAAATCTTTAATTTTTTTGATTGGGTTCTCTTTCTTTAACCATTATATCGCAGGAGTGTCAGCATGCTTTCAATCGATTCACTTGTGGTAGGCGGAGTAGACGACGGGGGCACTGGGCAAGACAGTGTGGACCAGAGGGGCGGCCGGGATCACAGTCTTGACAATCGGGGCAGCTGGGATGACGCTGTGGACCACAGGAGCGGGGGCGGCCACCACGGTCTTGTAGAGGGGAGCAGCCGGGATCACAGTCTTGACAACGGGAGCAGCTGGCACCACCACAGGAGCGGGGGCAGCGACCACGGTCTTGACGAGAGGAGCGGCATGGACGACGGGAGCGGCGTGGACCACGGGAGCGGCATAGGCCACCGGAACCTTACGCACCAGATTCACGTTGCTCTGGTGGGTGATGGCGGAGGAGGCACTGGTGTCCACGTAGGCGGTCTTGGCCAGAACCGCTGGCTGCACATACGAGTGGGTCTCGGCAATCAGGCCAGGAGCAGCGGCGGCCACGGCCAGGCAGGCGAAGAAGGCGACCTGTGGAAGAAGCACTTGGTTAAGGATATATCCTTGGGTTATGTCCACTTTGGCACTCACGAATTTGAACATTTTTGGAGTTTGGGCTTTGGGGGTTTGCTGTGATTGCTGAATCGATTGCAACTGCTGATGATGACAGGCCAAGCTGGCGGCTTTTATAGTTGCCTAGTTTGGTCCCAGCCTCAATTGTTTGTCGCTCTAAGTACTTGGCTGAACTTGAGCCCCAAACTGGTTTGGGCTTTGGGTTTGAAATAAAAATATAATTCGGGTTTCCAGCTGCCGCTCGATGGCGGCTTCTAAGCGCTTATCAAAGACGCAGTTCGTCAACTGACCTAGGTTCCGACCGCCTGCCTCTTTTGTGTGTGGGTGAGGAAGTGGAAGTGGATGTGACAGTGGTTGTGGTAGTGGAGCTAAGCCGAGCTGAGCGGGGCTGGGACAACAAGCCAGGCCAATCAATCGACAATGGGCCAAGTAATTGGCCTTAGATGCGGTCGCTTACGCAAATGAGGGGCTCCTTTGGACCCACTTTGCGTGGGTTATCCTTCGGATGCCACATCTTCAACGTAATTGAGTTGCATTCAAGTCTTGTCTTGGCTGCATGCCCCCGCAGCGGAGGCATCATGTGGATGTGCATCTCCCAGTTAGCCTGAATAAGTTATGCGATGCAGACGAGACCTTTAAGCACATAACGTTTTATTAGATTCCTTCGCTAATGAATCACTCTGGCCTCATGTAGAAGTGTAAATGCCAGAGATGGGAATGGGATAAGGAATGATCGCACAATAGGGACTATATCGAGATGGTGAGATAATTAAAGGTTAGCACGAAGACAGGTGTGTGGAGATGGATTGTGGAATAGGTCAGGACCTTGCCCTGGTTATGAACCGAGTGCATGAGCTAAGAATATAAGGTAATCTTATAAATCATTCGTAATGAGAAGGAACTTGCGAAGAATAGAATTTATTTAAGGATGACATTTGACATTTGGGTTTTATAATCTAAACATTTTGAGAGTAAAGTCGAAGACTAAATATAAGAAGGAAGTACCTTAAAAGATTTCTTGTCTACAAGTTAGTCTAAGTCAAAGTTAAATCAACTTCAAGTTAAGTGTATAATAATCAGTTTAAGTTAGTTTTAAGATGTAAATAAAGTTTAGGACATAAATCTTCAGTCTTCCAGCTGAAACTTGACCCCAATCAGAACCCCCTGAAAACCCCGATAATTGATACAGTTTGCCCTTCATTAAACGGGTCACAAAACAAAGGCTCAATAAATTATATGTGTCTGCTCTGCATTCAAATCGGAGCTGGAGCCGGGGCTGGGGCTGGGTCTGGAGCTGGAGCTGGTCAAGAGCAAGAGCGATTGCAACAGCGACGGGTCCAGTTGATGGACGCGACGCGCGGCTGCTCCTCAAGTGATTCATGGCCATAAAGCCCCGCCAAGCTACCGAGTGCAGCAGCCAGCAGCTGTTAAGTGCCCACTTCGAGTGACAGATAAAGACCCCTCCTGCCCTGAGACCAAGATACGGTCCCCGATTCAGTCCCCCAGACTCATGCCCAGACTCAGATTCAGTCCCTATGTCAAGGTTACCCGCCGGACAAGCCCCACGCGTACTTAACCCACAATTTCGAGCTGGACGGCGAGACTGTGTCATTGTTTTTTCTTTTGGCTGTTCGGGTTTTTGGGGCCCGACTTTGGATCGAGCGACAGTTACACGTACTTAAGATAAACATCTGTCGGTCGTAATGTGGAAAATGAATACCCAGAAAATTATGCACAAGTCGAGATGCGGTTTCAGCTTCACGTAAATCCTAATTTGTGCCTGTGTCATGTAATTTTATGAAGTGTTGCTTGCTGGCTTAATTATTGTTTTCTTTGAGTCCATGTTTCTTAGAATTCAATCAGACATCGAAGGATGGGAAGAAGGGAAGTGGTACTTGGGCAGGATGATGTAAGCAATTGGCTTTTATTGATTTTATTATAAGTTTAGTTAATATCTTCACTTTTTCCTACAAAAGATACTATCTTACTCCGCTTTTTTAATTAAATTTTATAATTAATATTAACCCATAAATGCTCATATATTTTATAGATCACTGATCTGACCGTGTCAACAACTCTTAGGTGGTCCATTCAATCAATTTGCTAAGTAGGCCCGTTGTTAGACCTTCGCCAAACGAAGCGTGTCATTTGTCATTTGGCCGAAAAATCTATTGACAATTTGGCTATATAAACGGTGAGTAGGCCTCAGTGGGTCATGAGTTCTTACTGGAGTTTCGCAGTGGCAAATTCAAACTAAGACTAGATCCAGATTTCAGCTGCCTCAACATGCATAGAATGGTCAGTTACTCAAATATATATTTTGATTCTCTAATAAGTTTTTACAACCCTCGTACAGTTGCTCTACACCCTGGTAATCGTTGTTGCCCTTGCATTGGTTCAGGCCTCCCAAATCCATCATAATCTGACGTTTCCTGCTGCCAGCCAAGTCTCTGAATGTTCTGCCAAAAGCCACCGCCATGAGTACTCGCACAGCAATCGCAGTTTGACGAGGGATCTGCCCACATTAACCCCGGACATATATATAGACACGCACACCTCGATGTCGTCTCGGCTTGAACTTTGCTGCCATGGGAAACCTTTTACATTAAGGCACTAGTGTGCATTGTTGTTGCCTTTGTTATTTGAATAAACTGTTATAAATTATTTATCAAGCAAACAAAAGTGGATGGCGCTTATCCTTCAGACAGCCAGAAAGGGGTTTCTATATTTAGATTCGTGGTTTAACATTTTATTTCAAGTTTGTTGTGGTTACCTGAGCTATATTTGGCTTGAAAAGACATAATAATCTGTTGAGAACTAGATTTAATTTGTCCTAATGGATAGCTTGTTGAAATAAATATTTTTGGTTGTCATTTCCTTTTTTAAATTCTCACTATCTCGATTTTACTTGATGTAGGGGATTGTAACTAAATATTAAAAATATAATTTGTAAAAAAAGTATGCATGAAAAAACTTCTCAAGGCATTAAACATTCCCAGGTGTTGTTTAATTGTTGCTTTGTTTTCTATTATTCAGCTTTGACTTAAGCTTTAATAAATGCTTTTTAAATGTCAAGCTTAAATATAATTATTAAAGAAGTTGGCAAAATAAAAATGCTGTTTCTAATAAAATGTTATATACCATTTCATTAATCTTATTTATACGATTGCTTTGTTGAAGGTTGCTGGAGTCTGACAAGGTTATAACTTAAGTTCTTTAATTATTTTCCTCTGTATATTTTTTTCTTTTTTTAAATAATTCATTAAAAAATGTTTGCTATTTAAGGATCAATAATACTTTTTGGAAGTTTATTTAGCTTTCTTTTAAACATGTTAACAAACAAACAATACAAAATTCTAATGGTGCAGGGTGTAGGCCAGAGGAGCAGCATGGACCACAGACTTGACCAGAGGAGCGGAGTGCACCACTGGCACGGAGTGAACCACAGGCACGGAATGGTGAACCACAGGAGCGGCGTGGACAACGGGAGCGGCGTGGACAACGGGAACAGAGTGAACCACTGGAGCAGTGTGGACAGCCACGGTCTTCAGGACGGGAGCCACAACGGGCTGGACGACGGCCTTGCTGTGCACCTGGGTGATGCTCTGGTGGGACACAGCCGAGGGAGCAGAGTGCACCACGGAACCAACCTTGGCCAGGACGGGCTCATGGACCACATGGTGGGTCTCGATCAGACCAGCGCTGGCAGTGGCAACCAGGAGGGCAACGACGGCGATCTGTACCAGGATTAAATGGTTAAATGCGGATGGTAAGGATATGTATTCCTTCAGTTACTCACGAATTTGAACATATTGGTAATTGTTTGTTTGCTGAAGCTGCTTGTTGGCTTGAGAAGATTCGAGGGGTAACTGATGATGTCTGGAGACCATCAGCTGAGCTTATATAGAACCCCGGGCTAGCTGGTACTTCAGACCCAACCGCTGACCTTCAGTACGCCCCTGCATGACCCGACTTTGATCGGATCGAGGGCCGAATCCGAGGCGAACTCGGCTCATTATGATTTCTGGTTGCAGCCGCAGCGACAGCGGTAGCCGAGTGCCAAAAGCTCAGGTCGTGAGCTCGAAATCGGAGATCTGAGAGATCCGAAGTCCGAAAACCAAAATCAAAAGCCGAAGTTTGAAGTCTGCGGTCTGAAGTATCTCGGCTCTTATCAAAAGCCCCTCAAGGTGGACAGCTTCGCGCACGAAGTTGGTCTCTGTTTGAGCCCTTAGCCCGGGTTGCTTAGTCGCTATAAAAGCCTCATCTGCGGACTCCACCAGCATCAGTCATCTCTTTGAGCTTACCAAAAAAACAACCCACTTCAAGATGTTCAAGTTTGTAAGTTAAGAGGACTCCAGCTGGAATCACAGGATTGAAAATTAACCCTCTATCTTCCCCAGGTCGCCATCGTTGCCCTCCTGGTTGCCACCGCCAGCGCTGGTCTGATCGAGACCCACCATGTGGTCCATGAGCCCGTCCTGGCCAAGGTTGGATCCGTGGTGCACTCTGCTCCCTCGGCGGTGTCCCACCAGAGCATCACCCAGGTGCACAGCAAGGCCGTCGTCCAGCCCGTTGTGGCTCCCGTCCTGAAGACCGTGGCTGTCCACTCTGCTCCAGTGGTTCACTCCGTTCCCGTTGTCCACGCCGCTCCTGTTGTCCACCACTCCGTGCCTGTGGTTCACTCCGTGCCAGTGGTGCACTCCGTTCCCCTGGTCAAGTCTGTGGTCCATGCTGCCCCTCTGGCCTACACCCTGCACCATTAAGGACTCCCAAATGTGATAAAGTTTTTATGATTTTTTGTTTAAATAAATGTTTTTTCGTTCCGCCATAACAAGATATTCATTGAGTTTTACTTAGCTCAGAATATAAGATTTAAATAAAATTAACAAATTATTCTAACGAGTAAATGCTTTCCTTAAATACAAAATTTAAAAGGCAGACAAAAATTTAGTAACTTTACATATATTTTTTTATACACTGTTAAGATACAGTTTTCGTTCACTTTGAAGTATTTTTAGCATCATTAATTGTTATCTTGAAGAGGGGAACACATCCTTATTAGTTTGTTTTTATTGCAATTATATAGATAAATTCGGAAATCAACATTAAGCAATTTTAAATATTATAATTAACCTTTTTAATTTAACATTTAAAGCCATTTTATTTTAAAATAAGTGTTTCCATAAGCTCAGCCATCTTATACAAGTCTTATACAGACTTGACTGTTTATGCTGCATACTTTTAGGCTGCTCCCAAACCGATAGCTTTGATTTAAATATAAATCGAGAAAATGTGAAAACAAATGCAAAATTTCGCTCGCTACAACAAGTATGGTAGGTATTTTATTGCTTGGAATGTATTTTAGTGTCTAAACATTTTTTTTTGTGTATTTTTCGTTCTCATTGCTGGATTTGCTTGCTTCATAAACAGGGCATGGAAGACAGGATGTGTGATTTCCCAGAAATGCTGGAGAGCTGAACAGGACTTGGATATGGCTGGCGTGTGTGGGTGAGATATATTCCTGGTGGCAACTCGAATCTCCTGGAGATTAACCAATCACAACGGGTCCCAGGCCGTGGATGCTCTTGACCAGCAGCGGCGAAGGATGCACCTGGGTGATGGCAGAGTGGGAGACGGCGGCGGGCACAACGCTCACCACATGGGGAGCAGCGACCAGATGGGGCCCGGCGACGACAGCAGGTCCCCAGATACCAGGTGCCACGAGTCCAGGTGCGATCAGTCCTGGAGCGGGAGCAGGAGCGGGCACGGGCGCAGGCGCAGGAGCGGCAGCAGCCAGGCAGAAGAGGGCAACGAAGATGCACTGGAAAGGATATTAGAGTATAATTTCAAGGTAATCCTTTTCAGGGAGTCCTATTGTTATGCAGATAGTTTCCTTGGCCTTACCAGCTTGAACATTTTGCTTTGTCGATGGCTTAGAACGATTTGACATAGAACTGCATGCTGGACTGGCCTATTTATACAAAATACCCGAGATCAGAACTGCAGTTGTCGCTCTCTAAATGGGTCGCCAGCACGCCTCTGCACTCTGCACTCACTTAACCTGGCAACAAACACACACATTTCCCCAAGCCACCAGCCTTTTGAGCCAAGTTAAGCCGCATAGAACGAAACCAAATCAAACCAAATGCAAACCCTTCCGGGGGCAGGTTCTCGTCTTACACACGTGCACTGCCAGAAAGGAAAGAAAGCTTCAGTTACATTAATTTAAATTAAATATTAATATTAATGCAAATTATAAATTCTTATATAAAATATGAGACTTATTGAAGGTCTATACTGCTTACTTACGGAAATTGTCATACAAATTATAAATCTTTCCATATTTAAAAGATTCAAAGGGTTTAAATTCATTGTGATATACCATTAATTTTCTTGGAAATGGGATACAATATTTAACTAATTTTCTAATTTATTACCCATATTCTCACCATATTCTCCCAGTGCACTTGGCACAGGTTCTCCCTCACTTGACTGGCCACTTCGCAGCGATCTGATTCTGATTCGTTTCTATTCGATTTTGCCGCCTTATGATTTATGCAATGCGAGACATGTTCTAAGTGGATTGCTTGCTGTATTCCCAATCCC
>VNJS01010238.1:0-10773 GCA_008042575.1 Drosophila watanabei | reverse complement strand
TGCCAATGCCTACGTTTCTAGAATTGACCCTCTCTCCAGCCCCGAAGACGCTTATCACCCCACTCTTGAGATAATTCTAGAAGTATCGACTCCATTACTGTCTTGTCCTTTAGCTGAGCCAGCAACTTTTCGCTGTTTTCGTAAAGCTAATTTCTCTGACATGAACACTTATTTATCTTCGGTCGATTGGACTTTTTTGGACTCTCCTACTGACAATCTCGAAAACTTAGTCGACCGTTTCTATGACATTATATACTCTGGTTTTGACATGTTTGTTCCGTCGTTTTCACATTCTGACGTCTCGCATAAGCCTCTCTGGTTTTCTCGTCGACATTCCAACTTGAAAAATGTGAAGTCGAGGCTTTTTAAAAAGTTTAGTAGAACTGGGTTGCAAGTCGACCGTGCTAGATACTTAACAGCACGTTATAATTTTTTGACACATAATTCTGAGTGCTATAATAATTACTTGAACCGGTGTAGAAACGAGTTCCAGGCGAACCCTAAGCAATTTTACGCGTTTGTCAATTCTAAACGAAAATCTCAAATCTTTCCATCCTGTCTTCATCTCAATACTGAGTCCGCTTCTAACGAGCCTGACATCGCGAACTTATTCGCTAAATTTTTCCAATCATCTTACTCATCTATTAGCTTCGATACTACCTCATCGTATCCATATCCTCTTCCGCACTCCAATTGCATCTTCATGCTCACGATCAGTGACGATGATGTTCTTCATAACCTCAAAACTCTCAAACCTTCGTTCTCTTCCGGTCCAGATTTGGTAACCAGCTGTGTTTTGAGAAATTGTGCTAGTGCGCTATGTAGCCAAGCTTTATCAGTTGTCTCATCAGTTTTCATTTTTCCCTGAATGTTGGAAGGAATCCTTTATAATCCCCCTTCACAAAAAGGGTAGTAAATCCAACATCGAAAACTACAGAGGGATTGCAAAGCTTAGTGCGATTCCAAAATTATTCGAACTTTTAGTTACTGCTCAGCTTCAACACCAATGTAGCTCATTAATATCTTCCTCACAACATGGCTTTATGAGACAACGTTCTACTTCCACAAACCTTCCTGAGTTTTGTTCTGTCATTAGAAACGCGTTTAAATTCAACACACAAACTGATGTTATTTTTACAGACTTCAGCAAAGCCTTTGATTCTGTGAATCACCTCTTACTTATAAAAAAACTTACACTTTTGGGCTTTCCTATTCTGTTGATTAAATGGATCGCCACTTATTTATCGAACCGAACTCAAAAAGTAGCTTTTAAGGGTTCATTCTCAACTCGTGTACAGGTAACTTCGGGTGTCCCGCAAGGGAGTCACCTTGGTCCACTTCTGTTTGGCATTTTTATTAATGACTTGCCTGATGTGGTTCTTTATTCCCATGTGATGATGTACGCAGATGACGTTAAACTATGTTTGCCACTGACGAATTCAAACTCTCATACGCTTTTGCAAACTGACTTAAATAGTATGTTGTCCTGGTGCAACATCAATTTGTTATTCCTCAACAGCTCCAAATGTAAATTTATGTCTTTTTTTTCGAAAAAATTGTTTCGTTGCAAACTATTCTATTGGGACAAGTGTTCTTGAACGCATTTACTCAGTTAATGACCTTGGAGTTCTGTTTAAGCATAACTTAAACTTCACCGACCATATTGGTATAATTGTTGGTAAAGCCAAAGGGGTTTTTGCCTTCGTTAAGCGCTGGTCGAAGGAGTTTGATGATCCCTATACCACTAAACTCCTTTATGTCTCTCTTGTTCGCCCAATTCTGGAATATTGTTCGTGCGTATGGTCACCTCAATATGCGAAATTTCAAGACCTTATCGAATCAGTTCGGAAACAATTCCTTTTGTTTGCTCTAGGGGGACTTAACTAGGAATCACATCGTCACCTCCATTCCTATAACGACAGGCTGCGTCTTCTGTGCCTGCCCTCGCTGAAGGATCGTCGCACCTGCCACGGAGTGATGTTCCTTCACAAACTCATTAATGGTCACATTTCGTCATCGTATCTGTTAAGTCAGTCGAGTTTCTCGGTTCCTTAAGACCGTCGCGTTATTTTCGACCGATTGCACTAAATGTGAGAAATTGAATTTTGAGAAGCATGACCCTTTCCGCGTTTTATGTACGGCCAATAATGATTTATACTCTTTATTACATGTTGAACTGTCCCTTGATGTAAACAGTGATATTATTTTAAGACACCTATCCTTGCCTTTGCCCACCTGATGTGAGTCGGAGCATATCGTTAAAAAACACTCCCTACCCGGTCAGAGGTAAAGGTATGGTTTTACAATGGCAGAAATTTGCTATTTTCTAAATAAATAAATATCCGCATTAGTGTTACCGTAAATGTTTTGCTGTTGACGCCGCTCGGCCGATCACGGGGAAATGCCTTCAGAACACTTAAATAAAACCGCCGCTTGGTTAGCGATATCAATGACAAAAGTCGAAGCGTGTGTGTGTTTCATTCTGAAATATGTACATCAGTTAACTTAACCTGAAATACAATTCTCTTCTATCTTACATACCGCAGTTTCTCTTCCCTCTCTTCAAATGCCTCACACAAATAATACTGAATCTAGCGGCGCTAAACTTAAACTTGACTAAACTTAACTCGATAGCCTTAATCCGTTCCGCGACATCCCCACCCCCGTGAAGCAGCCGCATTCACCACGTCCAGGACAGCTAACTTCGAAGCGGGACGCATTGTCGTCTTGGCTCGATCGTTAGTGCGCACCGCCGCTCGACGAGGTACTCCATCTCTTCCGGTGAACACTTCTTCCACTACGCCTCGTTTCCACTCCCTTCGTGGTATGGCCGGATCACATATGAACATCAGATCTCCTCGACGAATGGGCTCGACGTGCTTGCACTATCTCTCCCTGCGCACAAGTGTTGGCAGGTACTCATGTAGCCATCGCTTCCAGAATCTATCCCGCATCATTCTCGCTATGCGCCACTGCTTCCTGGTAGCGCATCTCTCGGACTCCAGTCCGTCATCCTTGGGTAGATCCGGAACATCGGGCACTCCCTTCAGCAAATCATTGGGTGTCAGTGGAGCCTCCTGGTCCACCGTCACCGGTAGATGAGTTAGCGGACGAGAGTTCACTATGCTCTCCGCCTCAATCAACAGGTTCTCCAGTACGTGCTCCTTGGGCGCGAGTTCCTTCATTGTGTGCGCCAGCACCTTCTTCACGCACTGCACCATCCTTTCCCAGGCGCCACCCTCAGCTGGGTTCGCCGGGCAATGAAAGATCCATTCGACTCCTTTGGACTTCGCTGAACCTCTTGGCCTCTCGATTGGCTCCAAAGAAGTTCTTCCCGTTGTCGCTCCTTACTCTGACCACCGGTCCTCGGCGGCTCATGAAGTTCCTCATAGCGATTATACAGGAATCTGTAAACAAATCGTGGGCCATCTCCAAGTGGATAACCGTTCGTTATCCAGAACTTCTGCCGGATCGCTCCAATTGTTGCCTCCGTGTTTTGGTGGCACATCCCCTCGTGGTGATGCTGCACAATCATCTCCGCCAGTGCCTCCTTGTGAGACAGTATGATCGGCCGGAGCGCGCTGTATGGCACACACGCCGCGTCGTCGATCCTTCCGCTGGCTCTCATTACTCCGTCCTCGTCGAATAGGCCGCTGTTGCGAACGCCGACTGGCTGGAATCCACAAAGATGTGCAGCTGTAGTGTCCGCACTCGTCCATCGCCGAAGTAGTAGCGTGGACATCGGAACTCTTCAATCTAGTTCATTCCTTGCCGCCAGCTCTCAAAGGCTGCGGCTAACTCGTCTGGTAGCCGCTTGTCCCAGCTGACTCCTCTCCGCTAAATCTCTCTCATCAGTAGTTTTGCGGTCACCATATAGCAGCTCAAGAATCCAATCGGGTCAAACGTGGACATGACCAGGCTCAAGAACTCCCTCTTCGTAGCGACGCGTTCTCCTGTCATCACGCTCTTCGGAACTCGATGATACTTGACGCCGAACTTGAAGTCATCTGTAGCCGGCTGCCAGTACATTCCTAGTACCTTCTCCTCAGCATCGGTCCATCTAACGCTAGCGATGGATTCAAGTGGGTTCAACGCTCTGACCACACTTGCCGAACTAGAAGTAAATCGACACAAATCAAACCCAGCTTCTGCATGTATCTCTCTCACCCGTGTTGAAACGGCGATAGCTTCTTCTTCACTGGCAAAACTGTCGACGTAGTCTTCCACGTAGTGGTACTCGTTGATCGCTAGGACTGCTCGCGGATCCGTGCATTCACGGTCTTCACAAAATCCGCCGAGCATGGTGAGCAGGCCGCTCCGAACGTCATCACTTGCATCTCGTACGTGTCGGGCTCCCGACGATCGTCTCCGTTTCTCCATAGGAACCTCTGGGCACATCTGTCCTTTGGCTGCATTTATACTTGGTGAAACATCTCCTTGATGTCTGCACAAACCCCAACTGCTCCTTCCCGAAAATTGAATAGCACTGCTGGGAGGGGCTTATAGCGCTGTGGGCCTTTCATCAGCGCTGAATTCAATGACACGCCGTTCACCTTGGCAGCCGCGTCGAAGACCAGCCGGATTTTTCCTGGCTTTTTCGGGTTTTCCACCCCGAAGTGCGGTAGGTACCATACCTTGCCTTCCTGGGACCTCTGGACTTCCTGGGGCTCCAGTCGCCGTGCGTATCCTTTCTTGACGTAATCGTCCATTATGCCTTTGTAGGCCTGCGCGAAGTCCACATCGCGCCTCATTTTCCGTTCAATGTTAACGAGTCTCTTGAATGCCATACTGTAGCTCTCTGGCAGTCTCACCTCGCCGTCTCTCCATAGCAGCCCTGTCTCGTATCGTGGGCCTACTCGCCTAGTCGTTTCCTCCAGGATACTCAGGGCCCGTGCGTCGCCGTCATCTGCGACTGACGGCGCCAGCTCCACTCCGCCAGCTGCGACTGGCTGTGCTGGCTTCACTCCGAAATTCTCGATCTCGAAGTAATCGCTGACCATCTTCTCCAGAAGATTATCCTGTGGCACGGCTAGGAGGCACGATCTCTGAAGCGGTGAGCTCGCCTTTCCTCTCACCGGTCCATACACCACCCATCCAAGTGCGGTGGCTGCTGCATATGGCCCTCCAGATCCATAGCTCCTGGTTCTGAGGGGTATTCCTAGGTGCGCATGATCCAATCCAATTAGGATCCTTGGCGTCGCGTTGTTGTACGGCTTTACAGGCAGGCGCGCATTCGCCTTCACTGCCTTCAGATCTTCCCGACGCAAGCTCTGCATCGGAAGGTTCAAATTGGCTACTCCGTACACATTCTTCAGCCCATGGCGCTTTGACTTGCCTGCTGCACTGATCTGCAGGCTAACCATTCTCGTGTGCTCTTTGACAGATTTTCCGCCAAACCACTGCACATTCAGTTGTCGACTCTCACCTTTCAGGTTCAGGCTGCGGATGAGCTCGTCGTCGATGAGCGTGACAGACGATCCTTCATCCAGCAGTGCTTAGGTGTCGACCTGCGTGTTCTCCCCGTACAACGTCAGGGGCAGAATCCGGAACAGCAGGTGACCTCCATCCGAATCGATACAACTCAGGTTTCGGTGCGATAATTCCTGGCGATCGCATGTCGATCGCCTCTCGGCCTCCTCCCGCGTCTATAACTGCGGCTGACGTAGGCAGGCTCTTCTCGTTGGAATCCACGGACAGTGGCATTCTTCTTCTTCTGCTGCTGTCTCTGTACAGCTGTCGGTCTTGACTGCTCCTCTGATCCCTCCTGCGGCCTCCATCCGCGACTGGCGGCCGTCTGGGATATTCGTCTGGCTCATGGAGTAGGTAGTGATGCTTCATCCGGCATTCGTAGACATTGCATCCGCGTCCCTTCTTCGGCTGTATCGTAGCCGCGTGCTCCGCCCAGTCCAACCTCTTGCTCATCGGCAACTTGGCGATCAGCTTCTCCATCACGGTTGGGTTCCCTAAGTGTTGGCTGTAAGTCGTGGTTGACTGCAGGAACGCAGCCAGGTTGCTCCTTGCGATGTTAGCCTCCAGAATTGGCTGCACATCGCGCACGCTCTCCAGTTGGCTACGGATCAGTAGCTCCGGACGTCCATATCGGAATTGTAGCTGCTCCATAACAGCTTTCACATTTCTGGGGTGGATCAGCAGTGACTTCACTGCTGCTCGGGCCTCACCCTTCAGGGCTTTTACTAGCCTCTGGTTATTCTCCAATTCTGTACACTGGTAAGCTTCTGTTGTCTCTGTGAACGCACACAGGAATATGGGCCATTCCTCTGCCTGACCTTTAAGCTCGGGAAGATCAGGCAATCTATGTGGCGTCCACCCAGGACGTCGCCACTCCGTATGATAGGGACGATGGTGCGGATACCTCCAAATTGTGTGTTGGCTTCCGTGGCGGCTGAACATAACCTAGTCCAGGCTGCGCCGTGGCGGTAACACAAAATGGCGAAGAATAGCTCACTCTTGTTGTTGTACAGGTCCGTGTGACAGGTTGCCTATTTGCCCAATGGCCGCCGAGCGTCGGCACCAAAATTCCACTCAATTGTGGCGGCAAACTTGGACTCAATTGTGCCGGCAACTGCTCATCCAAAGATGGCGTCACTCCAAGCTCCATTTGCAGATTGTCACTCCTAATCTGCCTGGGCAGGTTCTCACTCGAACTCTGCCTTGGCGCCGCGCTCAAAAATGGCAGCATTCCACTCAAATATGGCGGTGTATTGGCCCCACCGCTCACTCTAACGCCGCGTGCCCCGATTCCAACGGGAACCCTGGCGGCCTCTGTTTGACCTTCATTTGCCTTTGCCTTCACCAGCTCCGACTCTAGGTGTGCGATCCTTTCCATTAGGGCCGCCACTTGTACAGTCGTGGAGTCCGTAATCTGCCCCGTTGCCTCGGGCTGCAGGTTATTTGCCGCTTTCCTGGCGGCTGTTCCACTTTCCTTCGGAGTCTGTGGCCGCTGCCGCCACACAGCCACACTCGCAGAGCTGGCCGGGTTGCCAGTTGCTGTGGCCGTGGTGGTCGCAGTCGCGGGAACACCCGCTCGGCCGATCACGAGGAAATGCCTTCAGAACACTTAAATGAAACCACCGCTTGGTTAGCGATATCAATGACAAAAGTCGAAGCGTGTGTGTGTTTTATTCTGAAATATGTACATCTTTTTTTTTCTTTTTTTTTTTTTTTTGCATACTTTTATTTTTGCCGGAATCGTTCAGTACCATTTGAACATAACCGGGCGTTTAGTAGGTGGGGTTAATATGTACATATGGGGGTGTGCCTAAAGTATATACAAATTATTTACAAATTATTTACAAATATTTACAAAATTACTGTATAAAACGGAAAGACAAGTCGTTGGGGTGCAATCTCTTTAGCCTTCGTAGAGTTTGCGGGTCGGCCAGTCTGCTAGCCAGTGGATTTGGGTGATTCCTTAGCCTATCCGAGTATCGCCTACTGGTTTGGTTTAGAAGGTCGCCAATGGGAACAAGGTGTAAGTCGTTCTGGATGGCCTGGTTTGTCACGTACCAGGGAAGCCCGGATGCCCGTCGAGCAGCACGTGCCTGCACTACCCTCAGCCTGTTCAGTTGGTGCTTGGATGCGGTACCCCATACCTCGATCGCATAAGTCCATGTTGGCGTAAGGATTGCTTTGATGAGCAAAACCTTCGTAGAAAGCTGGAGGCTTTTGGAGCTCAGGAGCCAATCGAGCTTCTGGAGTTTGCGAACGCACTTAGCTTTGATTGCCGTGATGTGGGAGTTCCATATGAGACGGTGATCCAAGTGTACACCCAAGTAGCAGTGAGAGGACGCGTTTATAATGGTGTCACCATTAAAAATATGCACTATGTCGATCACAAGCCTTAGGGAAAAGGTGACGCATGCCGACTTGCTGCAATTTATGGCTATGTTCCATTGCTTGGTCCAGCACTCCATTGCACGCAGCCAATCCTGTACTGCGGCCGAAGCTGCCAGCTGAGACGTGTGGGACGCAAGCAATGCCGTGTCGTCAGCATAAGTGGCTAGTAGCATACGAGCATCTGTAGTGGGCGACGGCACTGGCATATCACTTGTGTACAAGGTGTATAGGAACGGACCAAGTACACTTCCTTGGGGCACACCTGCGTGAATGTGTGCCGATCTGGATCGTGAGTCTCTTACTGCTACTTCAAAGGTTCGATCGGCAATAAAGGACCTCAGGATGGCGAAATAGGGTGCAGGGAGAAGTTCCTTGATTTTGTACAGAAGACCCTCGTGCCATACCTTGTCAAAGGCTTGCTTCACATCCAGGAAGATGCCTACAGTGTGCAGTTTATGCTCGAAACCGTGAGTGATATGGTTGACCAGGCGATGGACTTGTTCTGGGCAGCCATGGGATTTTCTAAAGCCGAACTGGTGTTGAGGGAAATGGCCTTCTACTTGTGGCAGTTCCAACAGTCGACTAAGTAGAATCCGCTCGAACATTTTCGACAACGTGGATAGCAGGCTGATTGGGCGGTATGAATCAAGTTGCGAAGGTGGCTTGCTTGGCTTAGGGATCATTATAATCCGGGCTTGCTTCCACTGACTTGGAAAATGTCCCAGGCTTAGCATGGCGTTAAAAATTTTCACCAGCGCTAGCACTCCTTTGGGGGGAAGAGCCTTTGCCGCTCGATTGTCGATGCCATCGGGTCCAGGAGTCTTTTTAAGGTTAAGCGCCTTTATTTGCAGCGTGACTTCTTGCGGCGTGGTGTGTCTAATGGGCCGCGCTGGCTGAATGGGAGCGCTTAAGAAGTTTGCAACTTCATCGCGGTGAAAAGCGTCTGGAAGATCAAAAGGAGTGAAGGTGGCAGACAGATGTTCAGCGAAGGCGTTAGCTTTGTCAGAGTCAGTTTTAAGCCAGTGGCCACTATGGCTCTGTATTGGAGATTGGACAAGCGGCTGTCTTTTGATTCCTCTCGTAAGCTTCCATATCGAAAAATCGCTGCAGTTGTCCGGGCCAGCTCCCTCCAGCAGGGTATCAATGTTCTTTTGGCGTGTTTTCGCTAGCAACCTTCGCAGTCTGTTGGTAACGCTGGATAGTTGCTGCTTAGTTGCAGGATCGCCTGACACAATGAATTGCCTTCTGAGATGCCTTTTTACATCCAGCAGTGCCCTTGCCTCCGGAGTTAGTAAGGGCGCCCTCCTAATAGATGGGAAACCAGATTGGCGCTGAGGTGGCGTGGCTCTCTGGGCGGCTTCAGTGATTGTGGAGGTGAAGCTATCGACGTATGCATCCAGATCGCTGCAGGTTGCTATTGGTGTGTTGAGCACGGTGTGAGCGTCGATGAAAGACTTAAAAGTGGCAACGTCTGCGTGTGCCGGCAGCAGTTTGGGGACTCCTTTATAAAATTGAGCTTCTTCACTTATCAGGAAGAGCAGCGGGAGGTGGTCAGAAGATAGCTCGGTAAGTACACTAACGGATACTTGCTGCTGCCTGAAGCCTTTAGAGATGCCAAAGTCAATTGCACTGGGTGTGGCGTTTGCACGATATGGGTAGCAGGTGGCTTCTCCAGTTGCTACAATATCAACGTTGACATTAGCCAGGACAGAGCTGAGGGTCCGGCCCCTGGCACACATTCTGTGGTTGCCCCACCATCTGTGTTTGGCATTCCAATCACCTGCAGCAAGAAACTTGTCTCCGAGATTAGAAAGAAACGTAGTGAAGTCTGCTTCTGTCCACCTGACAGCTGGAGGACAGTAGACCGAAATACAATTCTCTTCTATCTTACATACCGCAGTTTCTCTTCCCTCACATTAACTTTGTGAGGGACCTGCCGGCCCCCCACAAATAAATATAATAATAATAATTACATCTGTAAATAAAATAATAAATATAATAATAATAATATTAAAAATCCCCTCTAAATAAAAATAATAATTTAGCCACGTAAATAATAAGCACTTAATCTAGATCTTAGTTATTAAAATTAATATAAATAGATTTAAGGCTACCGCAAGCCATATACGATAGTTAAGCTAAGCCAACGCAAAACTACCATCGCTAGCTTGAAAAGCTCGAAGCACACGGACACACACACACAAGCCTAACAACGAAACTCACCACGAGCAGCGGTCACATGACCGAAGAAGTATGTAGGAGTAAGCGAGAAAGAAACGCGATCACGCCATACAATTAACCCCCGAAAATTGGCACGCGCACTAAGGAAAGAGCGAGAGGAAACGAGATCTTAGAAACTTCCAGAAGTTTCTAAGTGAAGCCACGAGAACTTGGCAATGGAAAAACCCAAGGGAGAAGTGAAGAGAACGCGAAGCGGGACAGACGTGTTTTGTGCGATTGCCACTCCACGTGGAGAAAACAGTGAAAGTGAACAAACCCCGAGTTTTTGGAGACACCCGCAGGCCATCGGGCCTCCACCTCTGAGGAGCAACCCAACCGTCGAGTGACGGCCGACGCAGACCAGCCGGAGCGGAGCAGCGCGGGACTTGTGCCGGCCCAGGACCAGCGGCGGAGCACGCAACAAACAGGCGGGTGCTTGTGTGCGTGGTGTGAGACGGGTGAGTGGTGAGTGTGAAACCGCAACGAGTGACATGCCAGGGAGTTCGGCCAACATGGCCAAGGGCAAATCCAATCTCGGCGGGACTCGATGCGGTATCGCCAGAATGTAACCCTAACCTCAAACTTTACGTAACAATTCGTAACAAAACTAACCTCGCGAATAAAATATGAAAACTTGTACCATTAACATAGAAATACACTGGGGAAAATTTGTGAAGAAATAAAATTTATAAATTT
>VNJS01010237.1:0-41923 GCA_008042575.1 Drosophila watanabei | reverse complement strand
ATTTATTCTGCTATAAATTTGAGAATTACAAAAAACAAATAAACTTGATTACGGAAATTTGCTTCAAAATGTGATTGTTGATCACCGGTCCTCCTACTATCATTTTTTCTTCTGCCCAGCCCTCTCATAATGATCGTTGTGTGCATCTTCAATTCATCTATGGCGCCAAGCATCTAGCTCTTAACGGATGACATTTTACTGTTAATGGTTTAGAGATGTTAATGAGCTGATTATAAAGCTTCTTGTGGAATTAGAATCATTTTGAATCTTTAGTTTTTCCTTATTAAAAATAATATTTTATGATTCCTTACGATTCCTTAATGTAATATTTTTCATCGAAGATCATGAACAGTCTTCTTAGGGCTCAGCTTTATAACATTAATATTTTTGACTAAAATATTAGACCCAAAAAAAAGACTCAAATTATAATACATTATATTTATATTAATTATTCCGATGAACTTTTATATATTTAAGGTATTATGATGTCCCCTCGCTTCATCTCCACATTAATTTCGTCTACTGCAATAATCTTGGCTTTATTTAATTCTTTTTTAATTACAAAAAGTTAACTATAGTAAATTCCTTATACACGCCAAAATATACTTTTTCTAATCTCGTCACGTAACCATCTCTAATAGCTATGCTTATCGCGTCGAAGCAAAGGGGAGAGATAGCCGAAGATAATACAAGCTCTTGCTTTCATTCTTAATTTATTTTTAAGAAGCTCATGAATTGGAAACGCCATAAATAATTGACTTAGATAGCGGAGGGAGATTTCATAATCGCGTGATAAGTGTATCCTGCCCCTTCGTTTTGATAAAAAAAAAATGTGCTTATCGCATTTCAAATTTCATGCCCCGTCACCCACAATTAACCCAAATGTCGTCAATGCAAATTCGTTACCAGAGCGCTAGGTAAAAGTAAAAATATAAACGTACATGCATATGTACATATGTATAGTTTTTCCCCCATGTGTATATGGAACACATACCCTCTAATTGGAGAGGAGTCAGGCGTAATAATTTCATCCAGCCACATAATTAATGCTTGCAAAATTTTCTAATCAGCGTCGGGTTGAGAGCGGGGCAGACATGGAAAATGTGTGTTAGCTTACTTATTAATCTTTGGGTATATCAGAACAATTTAAATTTTTATTAAATCTAATCAATTTTGTTAAATTATATATAGTTCTATATTGGATAGATATTATAAGGCTGTTTAATAAGAAAGTTAATAAGAAAAGATTTCTGGTATACAATATTTCCTTGCATTCTACTAGACACCGTGTAAGCCTTTTTCCAAATACCTGAAATATATGAATCTTCTGACTTAAGTTGTAATACCCTCTAAAGGTACAAGAAATCTTTAAAGTTTAGTTATAATTTTTTAATATTCGTTATGTATATAAGTATGCACTGGTCGATATCATCTTCGTAGCATTCAAGCGCAACTGAAATGATTTTTGCTTATTCTGGCGGCGCCTGGTTCCAAATGGGATCCAAAGTGCAACAGTTCCCCCGAGACTCTTGGAGTGGGTGGCTGCCGGCAGTTACCGAGCGTCCCCCGATCGTCCCCTCCATACGATCCAGAGAGAGAGAGAGAGACAGTACGTGATCGCGGAACTTCGGGTTCAGGTTGGGGATTGTGGAATCGTAGGAGTGTTTGAGTATTTGGGTCTGGGCATTATCGTCGGCCGTTGGCTTGATAAAGTCGCTGAGCTTGCAAATTGTCATCGCTTATTGATACATTAGCCGACTGCGAGAGTGAGTGGGGTTTGGAAGGGGTGCGAGTGTGTCGCAGACAATTGATAATTCCTGCGTAGATGCTATTTATAAAGAAGACAACAAGAGATTTACAAACAATCACGCTCTTTCAGCAGTTTCTTCATGTCTCACAAAATGCCGTAAAATTGGATAGCAGTCAAAATCACCTGAAAAATATATCACCTAAGGAGTAGCTTCTCAAGGAAACTTCTCAGACATGAATTGGGTTATATACAGCTCTTGGCCCTGGCTTTTGCTGGGCGTGATCTCCCTGGGTAGAGCCTGTGAGTATTTACATATTAACTAATAAGAGGAGAAGTACTTACTAGAGACATTTTTTTTCAATTTATTAGCACCTGTGCCTACTCGCCAGTACAGCTGCATGAGCTATCAGGAGAACGACAACTCGTTCCACGACGATGACACCGACCAGGATGTAAGCAACGAACTGCAGGAGCAGCAAATAGAATCTACAGTACTGCCCGATGAGCCGCACCAACGCACCTGCTCCGATGGTTACACCTTCTGCTTTACCCTGTGGAATCAGACGGCCAATGAGACGAGGGTTGTCAAGCAGGGTGAGTTTAGTTAGGAGAACAATTAATTTATGAACTTTAGTATACTAAAATCCCGTTTAAATCTCCCCCAGGTTGCTGGAAGGACAACACAGATCGCCCCTCAATCTGCAGCCATTCGGAGTGCACTAGCTCGGCGCCCACCTCAAAGACGAACTCCCTGTACTACTGCTGCTGCTCCGGCGATGTGTGCAATAAACACTATGCCGTGGTGGAGCCAGCTCCCCTAGAACTTGGATCCAATGATGCGAGAACTTCTATTACAAACCGAGCAACTGCAAAGCAGCAACAATCTTTTATGGCCAGCACCATGTTGGGCTTTGCCGGGGGAGTAACTGCCCTCATGATTGGCATCTTCTTTGCCGTTCAGTATTGTCGCGGGCCCAAGGAGAAATCCGAGCCGGAGGAGTCGCCACTGGCTCCATCGGGTCCCGGTTACAGTTCCAATCTGCGAAACGTGGACAATATGAATCTGATTGGCATGCTGGGCAGCGGCAAGTACGGAACTGTGATGAAGGGTCTGCTTCACGACCAGGAGGTGGCCGTTAAAATCTATCCCGAAGAGCATCACCAGTACTATGTGAACGAGAGGAACATCTATGCTCTGCCATTGATGGATTGTCCGGCGCTGTTGAGCTATTTCGGTGAGTATTCCCTAGAAGGTGCAATAATAACACGTTCTAATCATTATATTTCCCACTCTAGGCTACGATGAACGCTGCACGATGGATGGCCGGATGGAGTACCAGCTGGTGCTGTCCCTGGCTCCCCTGGGATGCCTTCAAGACTGGCTGATAGCCAACACCATGACCTTCAGCCAGTGCTGCGGCATGCTTCGCTCCATCACCCGGGGCATCTCTCATCTACACACAGAACTCCGGTTGGGAGATCAGCACAAGCCCTGTGTGGCCCATCGGGACATCAATACCCGGAACGTGCTCGTCCAGGCGGATCTTAGCTGTTGCATTGCGGACTTTGGATTCGCCTTGAAGGTGTTCGGGTCCAAGTACGAGTACAAGGGCGAGGTGGCCATGGCGGAGACCAAGAGCATCAACGAAGTGGGCACCCTGCGTTACATGGCTCCGGAATTGCTCGAAGGAGCGGTGAATCTACGGGATTGCGAGACCTCTCTGAAGCAAATGGATGTGTATGCCTTGGGACTGGTTCTCTGGGAAGTGGCAACACGCTGCTCGGACTTCTATGCCCCTGGTCAGGCCACGCCGCCGTACAAGGCTCCATACGAGCAGGAGGTGGGATCCCATCCGAGCTTCGATCAGATGCAGGCTCTGGTGGTGCGACACAAGGCGCGTCCGCTCTTCCCCGCCGGCTGGGGTGGCGGAGCAGCGGCCAAGGTGGTAAGGGACACCTGTGAGGACTGCTGGGATCATGACGCGGACGCCAGGTTGACCTCGTTGTGTGCCGAAGAGCGCATGCAGGAGATGTCGGGGCTGCGGCCAAGAGCACAGGCACAGCCCGCCAGTCCCCTGCTGAATACCAACAATCTGGTGGCTACGCCAAACTCGGAGCAGGTGAGTCTTGTCAAGAATACTGATCCCGTAATGCTAAGCCCTATTCGTAATCCTCGTTTGCAGGGCATCAATTCCATAGCCGTGGCAATCACAACGACCACAACGTCAGCGGCAGTGCATCACCAGATGAGCTCTGACACCGTTGGCCTCATCCAGCCGCCGCCGAACCAACAGCTGCCAGCAGCTGCTCTGGAGCGAGAAAAGAATCACCTGAGCTATCCCCAGCAGCAGCTGCAGCCGTATCAGGGCAGGAATCCCTGCCAGGAGCGTAACCTAGCACCGCTGCCCTTGCGCACTCCTCCGGTCCTGGTGGAACGGAGCAAGAAGCACAGCTTCCAGACACAGCCGCAGGAGAACTCGCTGTCCTGCCTGGAGCACGACGTGAGTGTGGAGGAGCTGATAGCCAGTCATCACAATCACCAGCAGCAGCACCAGCAGCTCCAGCAGAAGAACACCATAGTCAGCATTGCCGGGACCAATCCGAACCCCAGCCTGGGCCAGGGATTTCCCAAGCAGCAGAACACGGACCACAAGCTCAGGGGATGGCATGGAGTTAGGGCTCTGATCCACAAGAAGCTCTTCCGCAAGGAGCACGCCGAGGAGCTGTGCCGGCAGCTGCAGCTGGGCGAGGAGAAGTCCAACCTGGTGACGGCACTGCGTCGCCCCAATAACCTAGACTTGAGTCCCCGGCTGGACAAACCCACGCCCATTCAGCTGCGGAGTGCGGAGCAGCGCAGTGGGACACCCGCACACATAGTGCCCAGATCCCTGTCGAGCAGCCTGATCAAGCACATGAACGGGAGCAGCAGCAGCACCACCAACAACAACTCCATCCTCAGCCACGGCAGCGAGCTGCAGACCCTCACCCGTCCCGCTTCGAAGCGAAGGCCCGGTCACCTGCGCACCAACTCCCTAATGGCCACCACCACCACCGGAGGTCACCAGGGTCCGCCCACGGAGCAGCAGATGCGCCGTCAGCATAGTCTGGAGGTCTTCCGTGAGGTCTTCAGCGGCCGGGGGAGCAGCGAGCGGCTGAGGGATCCCAGCGAGCGGGTCAAGACACCGGGAGATGTCCCGCCGTCCGTAAGGAAGGCCAGGGCCAGCAAGACCCTCAGTCTGTACGACGATCGCATGATGGACTCGTCGCTGCTCAACATTCTCTAGCATGAGGAGGTCCTGCTGCTGGAACTATAAGCTGTGCAGCAGGACATCGAACTGGACTCATATCTCATCCTTCATCGAACACATATTCAACGATAGCCATAGAGCAGAAGACTCGAATCGCTTCCTGGAACAGTCTTCTCACATAAAGCAAAGGAAAGAGACGGACACTGTTGAGGGTTTTCAGACTCTTTTGATTTCAAGGCAATAACAATATTAAATGGTTCTTGATGTTAAAGAAGATCCTTGTAATTTGAAATTACTTTAAAGTGCGACTTGAAATCGAAAGAACTCAATTATATAGAAAACCCTATACAAGTCCCTACGAAAACATTTATTTTTCGAGCATACATAGTAGACGGGAAAGTTCACAGATAGTGTGTGTATATCTAGATGTATTTTTTCACCAATCATCCTAGCGTGTAGTGCGGCAAACAACCAAAGTCCTTATAGGTTAGATCAGACTAGAATCGTACGGAGTATCAGTATATAGAGCAGGCAAGCTGCCCCACAACCATATATATATATATATTTTTGACTTGAACTTGAACTGGGACAAGAGCGAAACAGGTAGTAGACTATATAGTTTATATATATGTATATGTATGTACGCGGTTTTCACTCGAGTTGAGCTTAAGGTACAGTGGGACAACAAAGGGAAGAAGGAGGTGAGGAGGTAGGGGCTTGGTCGGACCACTTTTATAGAGCCATATATGCTAACGATCCCCATATATATATCTATAACTAAACATTGTACTGGAATATTTAGTCACCACAACACTTAAGACACATACGAGTATATGGCCCGAGATCGGGATTGTCGTCATACATACAAAGAGCACAAAATACTCGAATCTGAGGCATCTGGTTAACAATCTCTGAACCCCATTTTTCTTATGAGCAAAAGACAGACCCGAGACAACCCATTTGTTCGAGTATTTGGCAACTCTGGAAGACACACCAACCTTTGGATGAATTTTCGATGAATGCCTTTTTGTCGTTCTCTTTAGTACTTAGACCAAAACACCCACAGCCTTTCAATCACATTAAATGCAAGTCTAGTTATATATAATTTACACTAATTATAAACTAATTTAATACAATTAATAAACGAATTATTTAAAAATTGTATAAGAAGTCTTTGTTCTCTCTGAAGTTCTATTAATTAAACTTAGATGTAGAGCTTAGTCAGTACGCGGTTTCAGCTCGATGAGAACTGGAGCATCTGGCTTGTTGATCAGCAGAGTTTTGACATCCAGCTCGGCATCGGAACCGCTCCAAATCAGTTCGAAGTTGCGCACCAGCTGGAAATGGTATTAAAAAAATTGAATAAGTAATTGTGCAGCTAGAGATCCTTTTTTCTCACCCGAAGTAGCAGAATGTGCATGTTCTGCTCGGCCAGGCGACGGGCAATGCAGGCCCTCATGCCGTGACCGAAGGGCAGGACCAGGTAGGGATTCAGGGCACTGCGGTGCTGAAGCCAGCGATCCGGCTTGAAGTTCAAAGGTTCCTTAAAATGCTGGGCCAGCCGACAGGCCACCATGTTCTGGGTTACCACCGTTGTCTACATATAAAAAATTATATATAATATTTAATATAATATTAATTTCCAATTTAGATCTCACCCCCTTGGGCACAAAGTAGCCACTAAAGACTGCATCCTGGTTGAGGATCCTTCCCACTCCCACAGCTATGGGATTCAGGCGCAAGGACTCCTTGAGCACAGCTCTCGTATAGGTTATATCGGTGCGCAGGACATCCGCCGACAAGTGCTCTTTGGCATTGGGTAGCACCCGCTTGGCCTCCTCGTAAAGTCGCTGCTGCACCTCGGGATTCTTGGCCACATGATAGAGTAGAAAAGCCGAGGCATACGAGGTGGTATCGATTCCAGCCAGAAGCAAATCTGCCGCTGTTCCCACCACATCACTGCGATCCAGTTCAGGATTTTTAAGGTATGCTGAGATGAGTGAGGAACCCATCGATCCTTTCCTTATGTTCTCCTCCAGAAGTTCTAGAGCCACACCCTCCATGTAGGACTGGGCGTGGCTCAGCTTCCGATAGCTGGGCGTCTCCAGGAAGCGCCACAGCTGAAGACCCTGATCTGTGGGCAGGATGCAACTGTTTGTGGTCTCGGCGGCATGCATCAAGCGGGTGGAACGGGAATCAGCATCCTGTTCCTTGGGCGAGAAGGACTGCAGGCGGGCACCAAAGGTGAGCAGGCAGGTTACTGAAATATAAGAGATTATTAAAGAAAATGTTAGTACACTTTGAAATTAACTTAACTTACTCATTAATGTATATAAAAAATAACATATTTTATTTAAAAACTAACACAGCCGATTTATTACTAAATATTTTAGAAGTAAGACTCCTTAAGCTCCTTGCCCTAAAGTCTTCCTACATTTTTCCTTGAAAGCAAAGTTAAATACTTCTACACTTGACAGTGTCTCGAACAACTTTGAATACTGAATCGCAAAGCAATTGATATTTAAACCTTTCGACGTCAGCAGTTTGCTCTGCAGGTTTCTGTTGGATCAGCCTCATAAAACTAACATGACTCTGTCATTTGCATGCAACGGTATTTATAGCGAAAACCTTGCTGAAAATAATTCAATTCCACCGGAGATTGCTTCACCGAGAATCTGCATTTCAAATCCTAGCTAGAATATGTAATTTCCATTCGATCCCATCTGTGTGATCGATCTCTGACTTACATTCCAAATTCAGTCTGGTGAGTTTGGGCAGCATATCAATGGCCGCACTGCCGCCATCCCGCGACTCTTGGAGGAATCTCAGGAACTCCTGGGTCACGCCATCCACTTGGGCAACGAAGCCGCGCACACTCTTCGGGGCACTCAGTTCCTTTTGGAGTTGGGCACGAAGACGCCACCAGTCCGGACCATTGGTGGGCAGCAGGCCGGTGGTCTTGTACACTTCCGGTCGCTTCTGGCGATACTGGGCCAGGGCCAGGTGGCTCCTTCGCTGCGGACAGTCGCGCTCGTTGAGCAGAGAGGCAATGTCCCGGGGATCGTATAGCCAGACTATGTCCTGCCGAGGCACAATGACTTCCCTGACAATGGCCCCATACTTGTCGTACTTATCCTGCCCGGCCTGGTGCAGCTTGAGCCACGAGTAGGATCCAATCCCGGGCAGATAGTTGTAGAGATTGCCCATGCCAAAGGGACCACGAGGTCCTGGGATGGCCTCGTAGGGCTTGGCAAAGGTGCACTGCCGCGACGTGCAGCTGATCTTGAGCAGTTTCGTTAGCATTTCTCTGGGTCTCTCTCGGAGTTTTCTGGGTGTCTTTTCGCGGCAAATTCTGGAAATGCACTGAAGACAGCACGGGCCTTCGGGATTTTATTGCTTCTGCTGGCTCAGCACCGGGAACGGATCTCTTTGTTGTCGCAAAAGCCATAAAAATAAACTCGGGCCTGGAGGTTGTGTGCCTACCTGGTAAATCTACCACGAACTGGTCTACCTGAGGCGGTGATCTCTTAAGACGGGTCTCGCTCTTGAGTTATCTCTTTAGTCGGAAGAGAGTTTGCTTGGGAGCAACCTTGAGAGAATGGCGTTTTTACTTGGTCTGCTTTTAGGCTGAATATAGTATTATGTTCAATGAAAATCTTTAGCTTTCATCAATTAAATATAGTAGTTTAGAGCAGTTTATTAATTAACAAGCTTATACTATATAAAACCCAGCAACCATTACAAGAATTCGTTTTATAAATATCCATATATTTATAAACTAATAAATACTATTAATCCCTCATTTAATTCACATTAAAATGATTTCACTACAAGATTACAAATTTCTCAACATTCAAATGAATTAACATCTAAATTGACTGCCTTCCCAAAAAGGCCACACTCAAATATAGGTTAAATGCCCAAAAAGGTAGGAACATATGTTAATTTTTTGCAAAAAACTCGTAAATTTAGTCAACACTTTGGCTTACAACTAAAACCAAAACAACTGCCACAACAAAAAAAAAACAAAACAACAAGAAATGAGTTTACATTTGTTAAATTTATTAGCAGTCTTTATATGGTGTTTAATATTATTGTTAAATAAAATATAAAGAATCTGAGAAAGCTACTCATCAATCCTCCTTTTTGTCATGCAGAGTCTTCTCCTCTTGGAAATCCTCTCTTACTTCCTCATTCGCTATGAATTCCTCCAAGTAGTTTTCATCTGTCACTTCATCTGATTCATCTGGGAGACTAGATTGATTTTCGGCAAGTAACTCCAACTCATCTTCGAATATTTCCTCTTTCAAATCTTCCAATAAACTGCTCTCGTCCAAAAGTGACTCATTTGCGGACTCTATTTTCTCAGCCACCTTGGTCTTTCTGGGCTTTTTTATAGCCTTTTTCTCTGGGCCTTTTACGATATTGTAAATCACGTGAACTAAATTCACCATAAAGAACAGAAACAGAAGAGCTGGCACTGTCAGGACATCCAGGGAGTGGGCCACGAAGAAGTTCTGGCCCTTCTGGGCCAGATCCTTGAAGAACCGTGGCTCGGCAATCATTTGCTCTGCATGCCAAAGGGCGACTTCCATCGGAGATTGCGGACGGGTGAGAAACTTCTGCTGGGCATGGTACAGAGAGGTGGTAAAGTTCTCGTTGTCGAGGATCAAATGTAAAGCCTCATAGAGGGATTCGACATGGAAATCATTTGCCAAAACCGTTACACCCAACTGTCGTTCTTTAACACGCTGAGCAGTCTGCAATAAAACCAGTTAATTATGCTTTGTAAATATTAATTAATAAATTCTATACTTACATTAAACTGCTC
The DNA here is from genome assembly GCA_008042575.1 of Drosophila watanabei. NCBI lineage: Eukaryota > Metazoa > Arthropoda > Insecta > Diptera > Drosophilidae > Drosophila > Drosophila watanabei. Next base: position 32,094 of record VNJS01010237.1, on the reverse strand, counting down.
CAAATTCAGGGGAAGAACAACCATGGGCATGCCATAGAACACTGCTTCTTGGATACTTAAAGAGTCGCCATGATTAAGAAAGCCTTTAACTGCCGGCACAGCTGAAAATTATACAAGATTGCATAATTTTTTAAATAATAAATAAATTATGAAAAATAATTGCTTACCAAGAATATCCTGTTGCAGCGACTGATCCACATGAAGGGTTAACAAATTTGGCATTTCCGATGGCAGGACCTTCATCTCCTTGACATTCCAGATGAAGCCGCAGTTGGGATTGTGGTGGATCATCCCGACCATAGCCTCGACTCCCAGGCGGAGCGACTCGATGTACGGCATATTGATGTACACAACGCCATAGATGAATTTCTCCGTGAACTTTTTTATATAGGTAGGCAGAGCCTTGGTCTCGTTCTTGATGTGAAGTCCACCCACTTCGATGACGCTTGGCGGCAAGTTCTGTGCGTAGTCCACGACAGGATGTGTATTCAGCAAGACGAGTTGCAGCTTGGGAAAGGCATTACTCGATGACAAAGTTTTAGTGAGCACGGGACGAACAATTAGATAGTTGATTCTAGGGATAAATATTTAAATGTTAAAATGTGCAAAGTAAAGCATAATTACTCACATTGGCTCCCCCAAGTACATGATGTGGTTGTGCAATCGATTCCAGAAGCCCATGCTCTTGGGCACCTGGCTGAGATGGTGCGGAATCCTGGCCGCATTTATGGTGTCATCCGCCTGGAGTAAGGCCATCAGATCCGGGGTTAGTTTGCTGGCACTCAATCCCAAAACGGGCACAGTGCCAAAGGCGGGCACCAAATCCAGCAGACAGTTGGCACCCTCAGTAATATCGGTGATTATCAGTTCAAAGTCCTGAGCAATTTGGACCAACACCTCAGGAAGCATACGATTATAGGTATCGGACTCAACGATCGCACGGCAGCTTCCGAGGATAACTTCGTACCAGACCAGGAGCTGCTTGAGAGTCACCATCGACTGGTACTCTCCGGTGTTCTTGTCCAGGAAGTGCTTCTTCATCACGTCGTACTCATTGGGCAGATGGTAGTACACCAGCCCCTCCTTGGGAGCTGGTTGAGTGGGCTCGGCGCTGCTGACCACCGTCAGGTGGTGGCCCTTGGCCAGCAGGGCATCAAAGAACGGGCGCGACCAGCCGGGATTATTGTGCTTGGCCGAACCCACCAGGCAGAGGATATGTGCCGCCTCCAGGGAGCAGAAGCTTCCCAGCAGGAGGAGCACCGGCAGCGAGAGGGCAGTCTTCATCGCTCCACTTTCCGTCCACCACTGAGTCACAATTGTTGCTTGGTAACGTTAACCGGCACCGATAAGATTTGTCTTTTATTTTTGTAATGGATTTGTCGAGTAGATAAGGTTTTCCGGAGATATCGGACCGAATGTCACCAACGAATGTATGTGGAAGTGTGACAAGCAGCTGAAGCTTCGGGCAAAGCTTGCTTGATAAAAAAAAATATGTTTACCGGAAAAATGTGTGCTGTTATAACGTTATCTAAAGATATTGAACTGGTAAACTTTTAATTAAAATTATTCTGCAAGAAAAGTTTATTATATTTACACCTATTTGAGGTAAGTTTATTACTAAGCGCGGTATTTATTTTACTTTCGAAAAAAATTTATATTGACACTTATTCGTTAGCAGCGTTGTAGCAACCTTTTCTTTTTTATTAACACAGTTTAATAAAGATTAATATTTGTCCGATTTTTAGTCTGGTTTATTATTTCTTTTCCTTTTATTTTATGACTTATGTGTCCGGTTTCTACATTAATTATTGGCAGCACTATTTTTCAGTAAATTCCTGACCATACCTTGGTTTGATAATACCATTTTATTATCTTTGTACCATTTACGATCCTCTATTACCATCCATTATATTTTTACACAATAATAACACCAATTTCAATTTAAATAATTATTTATTTTCTTCAAATTTCTTAACAATAGACAAAATAATGTTTCGCACTATGATCCTAGGGCTTCCAGGCAACGGGTGTTCATTCCTTTAAAATGAACGGGTGTTCATTCATCTAAAATGAACAGCTATTGGCCGAGAAGCGGCTATCGTTATCGTTATCGTAATCGTTATTATTTGTTTAATTATAATTTATCGTATTTTTGTGTAGGGGAAATACCAAGGGATGGGTGAACAGAGAGCTTTGTTTATTTACTTTTCGTTAATATGGCAAGATTAATACGTGAAACGATTTCTCCCCCATCACTTTTAACACACAATCTAGCTTCAGTGTGTGTGAGGCAGTACCCCTAAAGGACCTATTCTAGGCGCTAATTGCACGTAGTTTCGATATACATAAATTAAGTTACAATGTAGGTGTGATTAAGCATTAAATTAATTAACACAGATGTCGTTTTCTTTGTGTGTTTGTGTATATGTGCGGGCAGGAAGAAGGAGTGTGTGTCAGTAAGCGTGGTTATATGTACAGATTAATCTTAAGAGGCGGGGACTTCCCCTGGCTGAGGTTCTACGGTTAGTTTTGGTCGGTCGGTCGGGAATGGGTTAAGTGCAGCACCCTCGATATGGTGGGTTGATAGTTACAGGTTCTGATCTTCCCCATACATCCATGTGCCACAGAGATCAACCCACACAAATCCCCATCGATGATCCTACTTTCCTCCTATCCTATTCGTTGACCAGCTGCGCCGGTCCTGGCTCATCGAAGGGCGCTCCATTGGCGCCCACATACTGGTTGTTATTCCGATGGACGAATCCCCTGCCGGGCGCGGCATTGTAGTACACCACCCGCCGGATGCCGAAGGGATCCACATAGCCGAAGCTGCCCGCTCGCTTTCCATCCGAGGGATTCGTCTCCTCCTCGTGATACTGCTTGGGCAGCACATACCGGAAGCCATTACGGGTGCTGGCAATGCCATCATACTCGGAGGCAGCCAGTCCATCCAGATGATTGCTCTGCACCGGCCTGGGACGCAGACGCCTTCGGTAGGCCCTGGACGGCAGAGGCGGCAGCAGGCCTGACTCCAGGGAGTTGACCTCCAGCGGAGACTGCGGCAGCGGAGGATAGTAGCCGTATCCAGTGCTGGAGGAAGTGGCAGGCGGGGAGTACTGATAGGCAGGAGCAGCAAATGGCTGCGGCGTTGAGTAGCCATACAAATCCCCGCCAGAAATTGGCGCTGGAGTGCTAGACACAATCGCTATGGGAGCTGGAGTTGGTCGCGGACGCAGTCGCCTCCTGTGGGCACTAAGAGGAGGCAGCATGTCCAAGGCCGGTGGCCTGGCCGTGGTGGAACTGATCACGGAACCAAACTGACCATGGCCAAAGGCACGATCCGCCTCGGCGTCGTACACATTGATGGCATTCAGTTCCAGCTCCTGCACAGGCTCCGCATTGGGGTGAATGTCCACCAGCGGCTGGTGGGGCGATGGCGACGCATACAACTGATCCCGAGCGCGAGGCAACTCATCCGGATAGTGATCGAATCCTAGTTGCGACTGTGGCTCAATCTTGGCCGCCTGTTCCGGGGGCAGGTAGTTCAGCTTGCCCACGCCAGCCTCCTCCAAGATGTCCAGTGGCGGCGAGGCTGCCGGCAGTGGTGCCGGTGTGGTGGTTGAGGTGGTGCTGGACACATAACCGTAGCCGGCACGCTGATAGTTGTCCAAGCTGTTGGCCGAGGAACCTGCAGAGGCGCCACCGCCTTCCACCAGGACTCCCGATTGCGCTGGAGCTGCCTTGGTGGATTTGATGGCATCCTTAAGGGATTACAATTGAAATAAATTTGAATATGATGTTAAAAATATCTTTATTAATTTTCTAGACATCCTTAATCTCACCTCAACAGCTCTTCCCACGCCCACGTATATGGTCTTGGACTTGAGTATCCTGTAGCCCTGCTTATCGGCTATATAATCCTTCTGCCTCAAATAACCCGCCGCATCGATCCAGGCCTCGGTGCCTGTTGAAATATTAATTAAAAACCAAAGAGTTCAGTGAACTCCCACACCAAAGATGTTTGCTGGGATCACTCACCTATGACGGTGCCGTCCTGCAGCCGCTTCTCCTTGCGGAACTGGCCGCTGTCCGTTTGGAAGCGGAAGTACCGCTCCGGTCCCTCGTCCGTCTGGATGTGGTATTGGTTCGCACTGGGCGCCTGGCTACCCAAGGTGCCAGAGACGACCGCTGCCAGGGCCAGCAGCGCCAGCTGCAAAGGAAAGTGGGCATGACTTGTGAGTGGAGCTTCAGGATTGGGTATTTCTAACTAATCACATCCGCCGGCAAGCTGCCACAAGCCAAAACTGGCGGCTTTCCGGTGGGGCAACTATGTAACTTATGCAGAGTGGAAAATGAAATAAAGTTTGACTTTGACGGTCATATAAAAGTGGAGGAAAAAATATTTTATTTATGAGCACTTATTTATTAAGTAAAGTAGATTTGCTAAAACTTGCTACTGTCGTTTCTTCCATTAAAAGTTTTTAAGTTTAAGATAAAAGGTAATTTATGAAAAAATAAAATGTTGTTAATATAACAACATGTTTTAATATAAACATTGATTTATTTTGTGACTACCGGTTTCTTGTTATTTAAAAATTACATTAAGTAATTCGTAACAATTGGTAAAAAATTGTAATACAAGAATACCCTTAAAGCTTACAATTAAGTCATGGAACCGTTTATAACTTAGACAAAAATTAACTAATTTTAATTTGGAAAACATTTTTGAGTTGGTTATTATTAAGTTAACAAACTTGCATGCTGTAAACATTTTTCAAATTCAATTTTTTGCCAATTTATAAAAATCTTGCAGACCTATCTAGATTGATGCGGCTTTTGATGCTGATCAAGAATATATACGATTTATAGGGTCGGAAATGACTTCTTCGTCGCGTTGCTAGCTTCAGACAAAAATTATAAAACCCCGCAAGGGTACAATATAATAAGATTAAAGGTTTTCCTTTTCTAGATCCTAAACAATCATAAATAATTCCATTACGTTTTGAAATTCTGTCTAAATAAGGTTTGTTGTACTAAATAACTTTGTTGTTTGTTTAGTGTATCCTATTCCCTCTAATTCCTATAAATTTTTTCCAGTGCTCGGCACGTTTCAGAGTCAAGGTGACACCACTGGACCCGGAGGAATCAATGGCACGAGATGCGGTTGTGCAACATTCAAGCAGACCGCGTACGGAAATGCAGTATGTGAAAGTGCTTTTCACAGCCGTCGTTTCCACAGCAGCAACAACATCAGCAGCTTCAACAGCAGCAGCAGCAGCTGAATCAATAAAATCAACACAGAAATCAAAGCAATAAACCATCAACAACAAAATGAGACCGGTTCACATGGCGTATGCGTAATGCAGATGACTCGATTTGGCGGGACAGAGGATTGGCTTGACTTGGCTCACGGTTAAGGTTGAAGCTGAAATTAAAATTCTTTGGCCAATTATTCTAATCGATAAAGCCACCCGCACGTCGCAGCATTTACGCTTCAATTACTTCCAGCATTCCGTCATAAATTTCCAACACCTCACCGGGGGTTGAGGGAGGTGTGCGGTGCGTGTAGGTGTTTTTTTGTGGGTGGAGCAACTCTGAGCCAAGATTGCTGGCTAATTTCGGCTGCCGCTGACATTTTTATTTGTTATTTGCATTCTTTTTATTATAATTTCGTGCTCGTTACTTGCTTATTATTATTCGACTTGGCCCGACGCAATTTATGGCACTTTAATTAATTGTTGCTGAGACATTTTTCGGAATAATCAGAATATATTTTTTTGAACTTCCCTGTAAGGGGGACCCCTCCCATTCCAGATGATTGCGAATTATCTCATTGATTTATCGCTCTAATGACTAGCACCTGTCACTGACTAAACGCGGCTATAAATCATATTCTAAGGAGGCAGATTACATCAGCGCAAATATGTAAAAATTCCCCAACAATTTCTTTTTAAGGGAACACAAATATTTTTGATGATTATTTAAATGAGGTGCGAAAACAAAGAAATTCTTGATCGGTTAGTAAACGAAGTTTAAGATAATAAACGAATAGAAAGTAAGGCTTTAGGCCATAAACAAATTAATTTTAATTTGGTATTTTATATGATTAATAAAACAATCTTTCTAATTTATATTAAAAGCTCAGTAATTTGCTATTAATTTATTATCCTTAGTAAATCAACTCCTTTGACCTGTGAAGTTGCAATGACATCACCACCCCAAAAAGGCGACTTACATATTACCAAAAACATATAACCTGGCACTTTTCTTTGAAACCTCGAGTAGATAATAAAATAGCAAATTGCGTTCCATTTGCGAGATATTCGCGTGTCGGAGTCACAGTCGCCATGCCCATATATCCACAAGCTCCGTGCGAGCACAGATGGAGATTTATTTGATCGGCTAACGCAACGAAATAAATTGCGAGCAAATTATTGCGACTGTTTCCGCTGTGGTTTTGGCCAAAAACGAGAGTAAAAGTGCCCACCGGCCAGAGCGGCGGGGAGTTGGGAGAGATCTCTCAATGAAATTTTCTGCCCCGAATTGGAAGTCAGTTTGCACTTGAAGAAATTTAAAAAAAAGTTTTAAAATAAGAGCTGGAATATTTTCCTTAAATAAGATGAATATATATATATATACATAAAAAATCATCCTGTAGGTCTTTCTTATAAATTAAACATTTTATCTATTCTCTTTCTGTTTTGAAATGTTTCAAAAAATAATATAATACTTAGAAGGATTTTATTAATAGTTTTTCTATTAATTAGTAGGCATTTCTCAAATGAAATTAAATAAAATACAATTTTCCTGCCGTGTCTTAGCCAGTTATCCAACTGGTTTCTTGTTTGGACGGATGCTTGCCTGGTGGCTTGGGACTCTGCAGCATATGTTGCAGTTGCTGTTGCTGTTGTTGCTGTTGGGGCTTTCTGCTGCGGAGTCTGCGGCTGTGGCGGTTACGTGAGAATCGCCGGGCGAGATGACTCCCGACGAGGCGAACTCCTTTTGGGCGCGATCAAAAGTGGAAAATCACGTTTTCCTTGGCGCGCAATTTGGTGTTTACTTTATTGTTTTCGTTAGTGCCTCTCCCCCCCTCCAGACTTGCCTGTCGAAATGGTAACAAAACGGCAACAAGAGTTTCTTTTTCCGTTGCGCAACCATCGCCCCCGCAGCCTCCCCCCTGCTCCCTTTTGTGGCTTACGCAACCCAAAATTGCTCGGCTGACCCCAAATAAAGACAGAAAAGAAAAATAATAATAGTTGAACAAAGAATTCTGCAAAATGCTGAAAAAAAAAGACAAAGCAATCATAACTCTCCATTGTCGCTGACCTTCGCTCTGATCACAGTTTGCTTTTAATTAAAACCCACTTCAATTACGATCGGTCCGCTCCAAATTCACCATCAGAGATGATGATAAATGAGGCGGGGAAAACTCGAATTTAATGCTTTAGCTTTTGTATCTCTTCGGCCTGCATTCTGAGCCCGAACAAAGAGCTAATGAATCCCATATGGCTGCCAGCAAGACTTTCAAATCGATCCGACTCATGTGGATCGTATTTGAATTCGCTTAATGGCTTGGTTCCGATTTGCTGGCTTCGTGGATTTTTTCGGGGAGTGTTTTTGCATATCCCTATCTCTACCCCCTTCCAGGGAGTGCATGTTGCGATGGTTATTTATTCGCCATTTCCCTGTTTTCGGATTCGATTATGTGGCTTCCGCCTGGGGGATGGGATGGGATGGGTGCTGCCATGAATCATGCGGCATGGAAACCCACAGAAATCGAGAGCGGAAAATCTAGTTCATGTCGCAAGCGGATGCCTGTCCATGTCCAGCCTTGCCAAGTTTGGTGGAAAATCCGCTTCTGAATGGTCATGTTTTTTAGCCAAGACCATGAATCTTGTGGCGAGGAAGCTCTACAGAAATCGAGAGTGGAAAATCTAGTTGAAGAGGCTTGGCTTTATTTGGAAGAAGAAAATCTTTGATGATTCAGAAGCGGAGTGTTTTGAATTGTTTATTTAACAAGTAGCAAATAATGAATATTTTATTGCAGCTTTAAATAAAATTATTTTTTCAAATTTAAACAAAAATCAAAAGACTTAGGACACAAACTTAGGGAAAAAATAAACAAAACAAATCGGTAGTCAGGTCACCCTTAAGGGGGTCATCCCATGTGACGGCCTGTTTTTAAGGGGTTTTTTAGAATTTATTTTCTTCGTCCAGTGAAAAGATAGAGTCTTCATTTTTTTGTCACTTATAAACATATATTTCGACTATATGAATATAAATTTTGGGTAAAAAAATATTGAGTAGAACTAGAGTTACAGCGTTCTGAACACCCTCGCCTTAAAAAAAGGTACCCTTAGTATCTCCACGATTCCGGCCGTTTGGCTTATCGGAAATCAAAAAACTAAACGGCATTTTAATTTGCAAGCCAAAATGCACGGTATGAACTACAATCAAATGAATATATAAAAAATTGAATTTTTGACAGACATTTGAAAAAAAAGTTGCGTTTTTTGCCAATTTTTTTTTGTTTTTCGCTAAAAAAAAATATAAGTTTTTAATATTTTTTAATGATCGTAGTTCATTCCATGCATTTACGTGTGTTTAACATTCCCTAAAAATTTCAAGTCATTCGGTCCATCCGTTTTTGAGTTAGGATGGAGATCAGTTCGAAAAACACAGTTTTGAGAAAAACGCAAAAGAAATAATTATTCCACGAGTAAGCTGCACTGAAGGGCATACCTTCACAGCGCTATAACTTTCATATGGCATCGAATATCAAAAAATCTTTTTAACCACATATTCTTCATAAGTTATAGATAATATTAATTAGAAAAAAAAAATTTCGATTTTTTTTTTCCGTCACATGGGATGACCCCCTTAATAACACTTTGATTTTTATTAGCACTTAACTTTTTACAGCCAATAAAAGTGTACAATATTATTTAAAATATTATTTATAGGATCTTTAAAATCAATAAAGCAAAATATTTAGACATATAATTAAATAAACAATTAAGCAAAGTTCACAAAACTACCTCTAGACTTTACAACTTAATAGTAATTTTCGTTATGCATCATAAAGTTTTCATTAAATAATTAAAAAAAAACCAAAAGAACATGTCAATAAGCTCCTTTGTGAACCCTCAGCTGTTTACCGAAGCAAATAATAATTTCTAATTGCTCAAATTCCACACGGCAGCCACCGAGCAAAACATGAACATGAAACTCAATATTCAGCTAATGAAACATTTCATTAGACACCATCAATTCCGAGAATGCGACCCGCAAAACAGCCGCTGAGCGGGTGAGACTATTGAATTACAGAGCCGCCGAAAGTTAGGCGAGGGGGGAAGACACCCACACAAATATTTATATATATTATTTCACCTGGGCAGATCGCAGATCAGAGATCGGAGATCAGAGATTCTGGGCAACTGGGGGGATTCTGACTGACAGCTCGCTGTCAGATTTCGAGCAAAGCCCGCAAATTTTTGGCGGTGGGAAGCAGCTGACAAACAGCAACAACAACAACAATAACACTCTGACGTACAAAATTGTATTAAATTTCGTTAGTTGTTTGACTTTTCGTAACTTGCGCAAAAAACTACAAAAAACTAAACGAGTAAAAGCAAAAAAAGTGCTTGCCTTTTTCGGTCAACGATTTTTTCGGCTGCGGCATTTCCTGTTTGTCTTTAGCCGTTTATTGACTTGGAGCCCCACCAAAAAAAGGCGATACGTAAAACTATATAGGAACCTTGTAACCAGTTATACAATCCCCTCAGATCTAATGGTGTAGCAGCCATGCCTTCAGTCCGGGGCTCCAACTATGGCCATGTCGAGAGTGTGGGCTCCCAGAACCCGCCCCTGAAGTGAGTTACTCTTGCGAATATGCGACCACGCAGCGAGCTGCCTGTCTTTGTCTTGTTTGTCCAAGTCAAGAGCTCGATTCGATTCGATTCGATCTGATCAGTTGATTTACAGCCCCTAAGTAACCCAGTTTTCCGCCGGCCAGCTGCCGCTTGTTGCTAATCTCTATTTATAGAAATTATCAGTCAAATGCATTGGAAGAATTTGCAAACAGAATTAGATTAGAGTGGGTTTAGAGAGAAGATATAAATTATTTATCATATATTTTGGAACAGCTTTTATGGAAGCTATACAAATTTACCAATTAAATCTGACATTGTTTTATAATAATCACTAACTAATAAAGAGATTTTATTAATTTGTTATGTATTAATTTATTTGAACGAACAATTCATAACTTTGAATTCTTTTTACTCTTCATTAATTATATTTATAACAAAACCAGTTTGCCTTATAGAGACTTTGAATTATAGATGCTCAGCTGCATGCCAAAGAATAAATGCAGATTAATGTAATTATAAGAGTAATAAATATAATTTACCAGAGATACCCATTAATGATATCTCAATTAATTTGTAAATATATTTATTAACTCTTTCAATATTTTGCTAATAATAACAAATATTTTAAAACTTTATTGAAGTCATACAATAACTAAAGTCCTCAAAAAGGCAACTTATATATCGTAAGTATCTCTGAAGTCCCCAAGAAGACTTCTCATATATGATGAGTATACATTTTAAATTTAATTTACAGCCTTATAAAATATTTATTAAATTATGACACTACCCAAAACATTGCATTAAATTATCACAACTAATTTTCTAACCTAAAACATACATAAAACACTGTTTAAAACTCTTAAAAGGTATCTCTAATTCGTTCCGCTTAAAACTCTTCTCTAAACTGCACTTAACTGCAGCCTCAACGAGAAAAAAAATGGAAAACAAAATGCAACCCCAACCACATTTTGCATTGCAATTTATTGCATCATATGTTCAGGCTGCTGCTCCCCATATTTGTGGCACTCGGGGTGTGATAAACGAGTGAATAACCGACCGAGTGTTGCGTGAATGCGAATGGGTGTTGTAATTCCGCCCCAATGTGGATGTTACGTGTGAAGTCCGCCCGAGTCACGCATAGAACGAGCCGAAACAGAACAGAATTTCAATTGAAATTGATAATTAAACGATAATCATGCAATTGACATGCATTGGACGGACTGTCAAAACAAATGTTCATTACCGAGAGCCGTAAAAAATTATGGAAGCACAAATGGTCATAAGCATATGTGCTTTATGCATGCCGCCCCAAAGCACCGGCAAGGTCAGCCACAAGCGTCACACGTAGGCGGACGGGTTACTTGGCGGAGGAGCATGTGGCGGGGGAGCAGGTGACGGAGCAGCATTGGGGGGCAGAGCCACCGGTATGAACCCTCAGCCAGCAGCTGGCAGCGAAGCGGCGCCAAAACAACAGTTTTTGAGATACACTTCCGACACTTTTCACTTTTGTTTGAGTTTGACACAATTATTAGACTTGCATAACTAGCTACTCGGTTGCCTAACTAGAATGGAAGCCAGACTAAAACCAGTTTGTTTTTTATTAAATTTTATGTCTACTTTTGCTCTAAATAGCAACTATAATTCATTCTAGTAAATATTTCAATAGAAATGCATTTTTATGTGGAATTTTGTAATTAGTCTAATGCCAGAGTTGTGTAAGTACCTTGATTGTTAATAATTGTTTTTCTGTAATTATATCCCAATGTAAATGTTAAATAATTAAATATTCTTTATATCTTATCAATTTATTGGAAGCTTTGTAATCATCGTTATAATTACAATTATTATATCTATAAAATTATTATGAAATTCAATAAACTACTTTAATAATTTATTGTTTCCTTTTTTTCCAATAATATTACCTAATATCTATGTTGCACAAGAAGAACTCTAGGAACCCTAATATCCCAATCTAAATAAATTGCCGGGGTTTTTATTATTATTAATTAAATATTCTTAATATTTTAACAATTTATATTACTTATTGCAATCTCTGTAATCATCGTTATAAATACAATTATTATATCTAAGAATTATAATTAAATTCAATAAACTCATCTAATAATTTATTGTTTCCTGTTTTTTCCAATAACATTACCTAACATCTATGTTGCACAAGAAGAACTCTAGGCTAGACAACGTCTGTTCTGGGGCGTCTTTAAATTTTAGCGCATTTGCTGCGCCCAATTTGTCGAGGCGTGAAAGAGTGGAGCCGAGCGGTGTTTTCTTTGAGTTGATCGGCGGCGCGACGTTGGGTAATGCACCATGATGAAGGTCGCCGGCAGCTGCTGCTGCTGCGGAGAGTTCGCCTGCTAACCAAGTGGAAAATCCACCTGATGTGGCACCAAACTTTGCTGTTGTGTTGCCAACTGTGATTCACTCAGCCATCCGCGCCAAAAGTTGGCAAGTTCGTGTCTTAAGTCTTTTGTTTTTCAAGTTGATTTTTTGTTGTTGTTGCTTCGCGCTTCGTCGCCAAAAATGTTTCCGCAATTTGGCACTGCACTTGGCACTTGGCAGCTCATTGGGAGCTCCAGCAGCTGCTCCAATTTGTCAAAGCTGGGCGCCGCACAGCCGAAAAATCTCCGCCCCAGAAACGAAACCAAGGGGACACTGACGATACCCGGCTGACATTCGGCCCCAAAAGAGAGTGAAAGCTGCACGAGCGGCCAGCACTTGGAATTGGAATCGCATTAAATTTCAGCTCAGCTGCGACTTCGATCCAACTTCGACTTCGACTTCGACATGGGCCAATGCAAGCAGTCGTTGTTCATTGCTCGCTCGTGTTTTAATTTCGTGTTGTATAAAGTGTTGTTTTTCCCCCGCACACCCACCTACGGCTCCCAACTTGCCCCCCCCTTTTAGTTTCATTGTCAGCGTGCGGGCATGCAACGGCCTAGCTAGGTGGCTTCTTCGGAGGAGCTCCTCCTCAAATGCTAAAGCGTATTTCATAATTGTGCCTGCGATGCACACATATCAAGCGAAATTAATCATAGTAATTGCCGGCGTTGGGCTTAACTCGGTCTGCGCTCTGCGTGTAAATGAACTCAGCGGCTGAGGCTAAGCGCTGTGGGAAAAGCCGCATTTTTGGCAGCGTTTAGCTGCCGCGAGACCATGCCCCTCGCTCGGGCGCCATCTGTGTCAGCGTTTAAATGCAAAAATGCGAGCTATGTGTGATAATTGGGTTTTACTTTCGAACTTGTGCACTTGGAGAAAAGTGTGTTTAAGGGACTTTAGGTTTGCTTAAAATAAATATGAGTTTAATTGAAAGCAAAACTCTTTTTGAATATTAGCATTTTTAGACTGTTTAAATTATCTTCTTAATTAAAAACTGTATTGTTTTTTTTACTATAAATTAACTCCACAAATAACTGAATAAAGAAAATGTCAACTTCGAGCTTTATAGTCTAGGATCCTTAATCCTTCTATTGTTAGTTTCAAAGTATCAGTTTCTTAACTTTATAGATTTATTATAATTTTTTTGTTCAATAGTACAATTAAATATCTTAATTTCTTCAACTGTGTGAAATTTCCATTGCCACTGGGTTGGGAAAATTTGTGGAAAAAAAAGGGCCAGGCCAGCCGGCTGACTTTGGCATACTTTCGATGCCAAGCGGATTGATTAGCATCGCTGCCCCTTCGCTGCAGCTCCCTCATCTGGCATTCAGATGGTGTCCCATGCGTGGGACTCACTTATTCGCTTAGGTACTCGAATCTGGGCATATATTTTTTATTCCCCCGATAAACTGGCGACATTGTTCCGCGCTCGCTGTCAGTTCTTGTGTGGGCAAAGCCACGCTGATTGTCTATGGTGGCAAGCGTTGGTTGCCTCGTTTGCACGCTTAACAACTGGAAACTGTCAGTCATCAGCTTACCAAGCTCACTTTTTTATGCTATTATTCTGTGTGTAAGCAATCAAAAATATATTCTGGGCGGGACAGACAGAAGTAAAGGAATTTTATAAGGGCGAAGGATTGGGGCAAATGCCAGGCAAAGGAGAAGGAAATTATTATTATTATTTCATTAATAATGTTTATAAAGAAAAGAGATACTGCTTTACATTTGTATGCAACGAACACTCTGTTTTCAATTTAAGTAATTTAAATAATAAAAAAATAGTTCGAAAATACTGACATATTTTTAACTAATTTAATTACAAATTGAATTGAAATATTCTACATATTTATTAACCCATTATTCACTGACAAAACACTACAAAAGTGTTGTGTTTGTATTCACATACCCTTGTGGAGTGACCTAATGCATTAATTGCGGCGGAGTCTCACCCAGAACATCTTCCCACATCACTCACCGCCGCCGAGTGACCCGCCACTTATGGCTGTGACCGCATTCGGATCCGCTTCCCATTCGGCTGCAAAACAGCAGCTGTGTCTAATTTGTTAAGAAGGCCATTAAAACAGTGCAAAATTCTCAATTTTTCGCGTGTGAACCCCAAATGGAATGGGGTAAAATTAGCCACCTCACTTGTAGTGGAATTGGAAGTGGGTCAGCCTGTGGGATAGATCTCGATGTGTCTGCGGAATGTGGCCAGAAAAGTTGCAGCATCATCGATGGTCGTCTCTGGCCGAAAATGGTTTATGGCCAATTAATGTATGCGTGAAATGCAGAAAACAAAATGCGAAAGACAAAACTACACGGAATTAGCCGCTGGCAGGGGCGGGCTCCATTTGAAATGATATTTAATAATAGGTAATTGTGAAATGAAAAACATGAGAAACAGAAATCAGGAATCGCTGCCGCCGCCGCCCGCCCATATATCAATCCATCTGGGAGAGTTCGTCGCGGACTTGCATAATTATCGCAAAGCAACTAATCTGTTTCGGAGTCTGGCTCTGGGCCGAAAAGTCCAAAAAAACCAAAAACCAAAACCCAAAAGCGAAGCCAAGGAAAAGTGCGAGGCAAAATGGCAAAGACAATTTGAATTCATTACCGGCTCAGTCTGTCTCCAGCTCTCGGCTATCTCCCTCAAGGTCGCATTGGTAATAAAAGTAAAATGTGGCAAGTTATTCCACTGCGCTAATTAATTCAGTTGCGCTAATTTCGCCCTGCTCTGTTTTTCGTTTCTTTTGAGTGCCCCAGAATCGGGTGTGATATATTCAAAATAAGAAACAGCAAAGCCATAAAAAGGGCATATTTATTATTTTATTATTCATTGTGTTAGTCATCTCTGGCTTTATTTTTCTCATTTTCCCTAAGAAAGGAAGCTAGCTTCGGTTAGCCGAAGTTTGCATACTCTTGTAGTTTGATATTGGTTCAGAATGTCAAAACTTAAGTCTTTCATAACTCAGCCAAAAATGCATTAAATTTGATTCGGACATTAACATTTATAACTAATAACATTTATTTTTTATAAATCTTAAGGCTGAGAATATAAAGAATTCAAATTAAAATATACATTTTTTTTTAAATTCAATGTGACTTTAAACATTTCTTTAATATGTTGCCCTTAACTTCTGTATAAGAAATATTTTCTTTGGTCTAAAAAATATTTCTATAAATAAGCAAAATACGAAAACTATAAGAAAAAAACAACTCATATTTTGTAGGGTATTTCTCTCTTCTATTTCCAAATACTTCTTAAAAACTCTTGTTTTTTGTACCTTTGTTATTTCTTTGTTAAAATTTTGTGACACAAACTAATTTGCATTTACTACTGAGCTCGCTCTATTTTTATTCCCTTAACCTTCCCTGCGCAGACTCCGCTGCTTCTCTAGAGATTTGCGCAATTGTGAACTGCAGTTGGGTTTTTTCCCTCGTTTTGTTTTGTTTTGTTTTGATTTGTTGGCCCTTTCCGCAGTTGGTTCCCTTCAAAGCCAAGAAAACACGAGGCCCACGTGCTGCTGCCCACTTAAACAAAAAAAAAAAGATACAAAGATAGCAAACTACGAGTGAGTTGGAGTATCTGAATACCACATAATCATCCGAGTCATCATCATCATCAGTCAGTCTAAGATGCCAGTGACCTTTGGCGGCTGGCTCTCTTCATTTTTCTCGCTTCTCCAAGCTGATCGATATCTGGGGGAAGCCTCCGAAATATATATAGAGATCCATGTAATGCACGATTTTTGTCGAAACCCCATGATCGAGGCCTTCGTAAACAGTTAGGGAATAGACCCTCTCTGATTTCCCCCCGACCCCGCTTCTATTCGTATTCAAATTTACGGCAAAATCATCTCTAATATGGGTCAAATACTACAGGTTTCTCGTTTCTCGTGGCGAAATATGTGTTAATCGCTTCCCATGAATTATTCAATAAATTTCGTATAAACACAAACGGCGAATCTAGGGGGCAGACGGACCGGTGTGTGATTTACAGGTGGCAATTAAGAAAAGTGTTGCCAAAGCATAAGCAAACAATTTAGCTGACGATTCTACACTGATTTTACGGCTTTTAGAACACGTTTACAAAGTTTATGCAGCTCCCCCTTGACTGTCTAATTTTGTAATCAAGTAAAAAATTAGCGACAAGTTTTGCAATTTATGAGCAGACTGCACTTGGTCCCATCTCTGCTTAATTAGTTGGGGTAGCCACTTAGGAGGTAATTGCTGGGGACGGATTCCCCCAGCCCGGGTTAACCCGTAAAAGCAAACCAAACGACGCTCTTAAATCTCGGCTGCTTCACATAAATTTTCGGCCGAGGTCAGTCTATTATCTATGGGGCTATAGATATATATATATTTACGATCCAACTAAAGGGTGATTGAAACTCGAGCCGACAGCCGGCGGCAAATTTGTGGGAAAACTCTGGGTGACATCACTGGGAGTCCAATCAATGGAGGAACTCCGTTGAAAAGGCCATTTAAACTGGTATAAATTAGCCGGGAATGTGTGTTACTTAAATTACAGTTTTTTAACTAACCAAAGCCATAAAGAAACTACTCATAAATTAACAAGACACCAGAAAGAGTGGCTGGACTTTAATTATTATTTGCAAAATTCACATTCAAATATGCATAGTAGCATTTAGTTTGTAATTTATTCAAAAATCTATTGGTTAATAAATAAAAGAGCACACATGGTAAAAAAAAACTCTTTAAATAGAAATAAAAAACGTAGCCTTCTACAGGTTCTTAAAAATTAAAATATATAATATTTTATTTTAAAACTTTTAGCAGGCTTTGACTTTTGTTTCCTTTACTTATAA
Source organism: Drosophila watanabei (assembly GCA_008042575.1). Taxonomy (NCBI): domain Eukaryota; kingdom Metazoa; phylum Arthropoda; class Insecta; order Diptera; family Drosophilidae; genus Drosophila; species Drosophila watanabei. The sequence goes on along the minus strand of VNJS01010237.1, from coordinate 14,999 downwards.
ATAAGGCTTTATATTTTCTCATTCAAATACCAACATTCACAGTGTTCGGAACTCAGGTCTCAACAAAAAACTAAATAAATTTGAAATAGTAAAACCATTTTATATTTTTTAAGTCAACACGGTAAATAAAGTTTTAAAATTACAAATGCATAAGAACTAGAAAAAAAAAAACTAAATTGAACCTAAATCCCACAGCTCCGTCATGCCTTTTCAAGGAAGCATAAATGCCGGAGCCGGCGGAGATCTGGGCAGGGAGAAGGATTTCACGGATCACATGGAGGAGGCGACAGACGGCATCTCCACGTTTGCCGCCTGCCGAAAGCCCCGGCCGGATGCCAGTTCGCTTTCGGTGCGCCAGTATCTGGACCAGACCGTGGCTCCCATCCTGCTCCATGGCCTGCAGGCACTGGCCCAGGATCGGCCCGCCGATCCCGTGAGCTACCTGGCCACGTATCTGCTGAAGAACAAGAACCGCTGCGACGAGGTCAACCCAGACCCGTAACTTTTTACTCCTGTTGAGTGTTTAAGGGTTTTTCTGAACGAATGTCTGTCAACCACTGCTGATACACGCTGATTTGTTCCCTGATTCTTGTACACCAACTAAACGTTTTATTAAAGATGCTAAGCTGGTACTCTCTGCACTTACCAGCCACGAATTATTCATAATGATCCTCCTGGCAGCTTTCAAATATTTTCTGATTTAATTTACAATTTATTTTCCGTTGCCTTTTCACGGCTCTGTTCACACGCACAAGATTTTCCGAATTATATGCGGAGAGAGAGATTCAGAGATTCAGCTGTTGCCAATTTTGGCAATCTTCATTATCGGCAATTAGCCAAAAGGCTCTCAATTAGTTCCAGCTACCGGCGGCTGTTATAACTCTTTTAATTTTTATCTATTTATTTTTTTGGTTGAACACTTCCGATTGCGGCCCACGCTCGATGCAATACGATTTCGTTGAATTACTTGGGGGTTTACTCGGTTTGGGCCAGGTTTTCGACTCGCGCTCTCGTGTGTCTGCTCGGCTGGCTGGCTCGTTCGCCACTAAATTCGCAGCGCGCTTAGTTGACGGTTTAAAAACTTCAAATTCGAAAAAACCGACACCGAGCTGGGCTGGGCTTCGTCGGCTGTGGCTTCGTATTCCGCCGCTTGGTTTTGGCCACAGCCACAGTAATCTTTTTTGGGGCGAGTAAGCCGATTTCTCGGTCTCCCGTGATGGAGGCCCACCCGCAATTGTCACGCGCCAAAATCGAACTTGTTCCGGCTGCGAACCCCGATAGATCTCTCAGCTGAGATCAGCAATGCCCCTGCACATCGCATAGAATAATTGATTCTAATTACTAAACCAGGTCCAAAGACCACGTTGCAGTGCATCTCTTGGCTAAGTCGCAGCCTCAAAATACTTAACGTCTCCAGTTCATTTTTTCGAAAGGGTTTTGTGCGCCAGCGGCCTTGGCATGTTGGATCTTGAAGTGCGAAGCGGGTTCAGATTGAAGTGGAGTTAGATAACTTGAAGTTTCTCGACAGTTTCCGATCAGTTTAAAAAAATTATTATTAAAATACTCCGCTTTTATCGAGACAAATAAACATGTCTAAAAATAAACAAAGAAACAAATCTCCAGGCGATTTGCAATTTGAGTCAGCGCTTTTGCGTCTGGAAAGGTAAATATTTGATTGTCAAGGGAGAAAGGCCAAGTGCAAAAGTGCTTTTGTCTGATTTTGATACCCTTCGTCGAAAGGGGGAAGGGCATTATCCAATTAGAAGGGGTTTCCAGACTACATTTCCTCTAAAAAGTGATTCATTTTTGAGGGTTAACTAATTAATTATGATTAATACTTGGTTTTACTATGAGTTATTTAATTTGAAATTAATTTAAAATGTTAAAGCCATATTAAAAAGTATAAATAAATAATAAATAGAGCTCTGCATAAATTTAATTCTATATTTTCAAAGCTTAATAAAATAATTCCATGAAATCGCTTCTTAACAAGCAATTCCCAATAACCTCACCCATAAATTCCTAAATAATATTCTGATATCTATTTTATTGTTTACAAACAGAACCATTCCAATTCCCCTAATGAATAGTCTCTCAATTAGGGTATGCAATCCATATATTCATAATCCATTAGAAATATAGAAAACAAAGAAACACAATACAACAAAACAACAACTGTCCGTCCGTCCCACACGGATAATAAAAGTCCGGCACATATGATTTCTGATGGCGTATCTATTGCCATCTGTATCTGGATCTCTCACTCTCAGAGCTCGCCTTGTGGCTCGAATTAATTAAAAAATCAAAGTCGTTGTAATTATTTGTCTCGCCTGCAAAAAAATAACAAAAAAAAGAGTGCCTGGCACTCGGAGCGCTTTAACAGCTCTCGAGATCTTAAGACCCGAAAGTGGAGTTGCAAATTGAACTCGCTTTATTTTGGCGCCACAGCTGCCATTGTGCTGTTGTTGTTGCTGGTGAGCTTGGAGTGTGTGGGCGCCTTGGAGCCGCCGCCGCAGCCATCGCCGCCGCCTGTCTAATGGAGCAGCGTACTTCAAGGCCTCCGACTCGACTGGCGCTTGATAAAGCGATCAGGCAAAGGCCCAGCTCGGCTCTATATCCGATGCACGGCTGACGTCACGACACTCTATGAAATCATTTTCTGATCGGAGAGAGAGGAATAAATCAGGTAGCATTCCAATGAATAATCACAGCCCCCGAATGCTAGATGCTCGTATATTTGCCAGCTAGTTCAATAAACAAAACTACACGGCAACGGGGCCATTCGCATTACAAATGCAGCGCACAGCCCGCGGACTTTGACTTTGACGACGACCCACTGTGCGTATGAGCGACGCGGAACAAAACCGTATTCGAAGCCGGGTTTGGGGGTTTTCGGATTATTTATGCGTTACATGCGAAACACAGAGACGAATTTGAATTTGAATATTTCACATGACGCATTCGTTCGGTTGACATGCATGTCCGCGGCAAATGTCGCTCCAAACAGAAGCAGGCCACGCCTCCCTCCAGCACTATATATCTAACTATAAGCACAGAGAAAAAAATTAAATATATATTAGACAAGGTCTTGGTTTTGTACTTAGGTTATATATATATAATTTATGGGCTTCCAGTCACGAAATATAATGTGGAATTTTGGCACTTGAACAAACATAATTGCTGAGAATGTTTAGGAAATAATTCCTGTATTTCCGTATTGAATTCATATATATTTTTAGGCTTTTAGGTACTTATATAAGTTTATAATTGTTTAGTCGTCACAATAGTTACAACAATAATATTAATACATAAATCGTCAGTTTTATATAAAATAAAACCATTTAGGAATTTATAAATGTCAACATTTCAAATAAAAAAAAATGATTAAAGAGTGTTTAAAAAATAATGAGGAATAATCTATAAAGAACTACATATAACATGGGGATTTTATTTATAAAATCAAGAAAGGGATTCCCTAAAAATCCTTAAAAATACGCAGAATATTCGAAATAGTTGTAGCTAATATAGACCTGCCAATTCGCCTGACTCCCACACATTTCAAGACAACCAATCGCTAAAAACACCTCAAATAATATTTAACCCATAAAAATCACCCCAACTTTTCCCCCAGTGCTTTGAAAACAATCAACATTCATTGACAATTGAAATGAAATTGATTGAAATGCGATTAGCAAAATGAATATCAAACTGCAGCCGCAACAACAATTACTGAACTAACACTATAAATGTTTTGTTTATTTCGAATTGAATAATCACATAAGACGGACGGCAGGCAGGTGTAAAATAAAACATTTCAGGGGAGGGGAAGGGCAATGATTTTGGCATATATCGATTCGGCAAACTGATCAGTAGGCTATTTTTATGGCCCCGACATGGATTGTTTTTGGCCATTTTCCTGCAGAGTCACGGAATCTTGAAGTGCTTTTGTGACACTGCCTTATATAATGCAATGAGATAATCATCATTATGTCAGCTCAACTGGGCCAAGCTGGGCTCAGGTGTCAGCTAAAGAGAATTAGCACTATATTTCACTATATATATTATATACTACAGCTATGATCTCAGCGAGGGAACTGTGAAAGTTCTGGCTTTCGGATGGAACCCCCACGCAACGGCCAGCATAAAATGGAGTGGAGCTGCTCCACTTCGGGCACAAATAAGACTTCTCCAACGAACAGCATGACCTACGCTAATAGGGAAAAATAAAGAAAGAAAGAAAGAACGTTCGAACGAAAATATAAACTAATTTTAGCAGTTGCGACATCGCCAAAATATCAGAGTATCGGAATATCGAGGGCCAACAACAAAAGTTCGCTGAACTGCACAAAAGCTACAAAATATTGGTATATAATAAGACAAAGCCGGGCTTCATTAGCCTCGGCCTCATCACCATCACCATCACCATCATCGTCGAAGAAAGCAGCGGCATCCGCAGCCGCCGAAGATTGGACATCGTTGGTGAACGAACAAAAAAATGCACACAAATCAACGTTAGAATTTGGAATTCCAGCGGGAACAAAGCGGAGAAAGATGGAGAGTCCCAATCCGGCAGAACAGCCAAATTCCTGCTATATGGCAAAGGTAAATTGACTTTTTATAGACAGTGACAACAATTAATTATATTTTAATATGCTGCGCAGCTTGGCTTATTAGTTTATAGTATCAACAATACAAATTAAAGAACCCCTCCATCCAACGACGAACCCATGGCGCGACCTCGAAGAAAGGCCGCCGCCGCCGCCGAAAGTCATCGAACTTTCTCCCTGTTCTCTGTTCTTTTCGCCGGCTAATTTCTATATTAGGTGTCATGGTCCCCTCGGCTGTCGGTGGCTCTATTAATTACCCCAAACAGCTGCCATCATTTATAACTCAGTCCCAGGGGAGTCCATCTCCCCCAAGATCTGCTATCTGTTACAATTTGTAAATGACCAACTGGTAGCATAGCTCCCAGGGCGCAAGGTCGAACAAATTTGCCTAAAACACAATCGCTGCGATCAGCAGCTAAATTGCCGTGACAAGTGAACCTGAAGTTAGTTGGGAACTCCAGCAGCAGCCTCCGGAGAAAAGAACAGAACGGAGAATTATACAATCGCGTGAGTCTTCTCAGACCTACGAATCTTTGTTGCTTAATTCTCCTTTGTAAGCGTCGCGGTTGTCGTCGGTGACATGCGAACAGAATGGTTATGGATAGAATGCTTATGGCCAGACAGATGGATGGATGGATGGATGGACTTTGGTGTGCGATTGGTGTCTCTTAGCAGCCACTTTCCAGCGTCTGAGCTGTAATTAATGGCAGCTTACGAGTTAGCCGCAAATTAGCCGCATGACACAGCGCCCGCAGAGGTGGTAGGCGTCATAAGACAGATCCGAGACGGAATCAAATGGTTTCTGGTGGGCACTAGAACTGACCCCATCCGGGAGAACTGTAAACTTTGTTACCACTTCACTTCCATGGCTCGTTTAGAGAGTCGCCAACAGCTTCCGTTCGATTGGAGGCGTTGCGGTTGTCGAGTTTACAAAGTGGGCGTACCTTGGTATATTCCATAGCTCAAGTTTGATTAAGCGCATAAATATGCAAATGTTAAGGCACTCAATTTGATTACAGCATAAAGACCATTTAAGTAAGTCTATTAATGAAATATTACATTCTAAATTATGGCCAAGTTCAGCTAGAAACAATTTAAATTGAAGCAAATTCAAAAGGTAAAGTTGGAGACTTGCTAAGAGCAAATTTTATAATTTAAATATAAATCAAATCAAGAAACAGCTTCACGAAATACTCAGTTATGGTTTCCACATATTGTCCATATGCTGTTTATTCCAGAATTCTATATCTGTTGCTTACTAAGTACTAAAATACAGTTCACACTCGGGCTCCAGCTCGCTCCAAGCGCAGCTAGTTGAGGGGATTTGGTGTCTTGGCGCTCTCCTGGCGAATGGCGTTAATGAGCTCATAGTTGACCAGGAAAGTGAAGCGCAGCCCAGAGATCTCAACGGTGCAGTTGTGAGCCAGACGGGTTTTATTCGCAGACAGCAAGGGAGTGCCGTCTATGAAGATGGCCCGCTTGCCCTCGTTGGCAATGAAGAAGTCTCCGTTGCTGCGCAACTTGATAGTTCCCTGGCGACGTGAGATCTTAGCCGCTGGACCCTCTAGCGAAAGATCCACGTCCACCACGCAGTCCTTGGCATCACGGCCAAAGGTAATCTCCTTGGAGCGCATTAGGTAGCGCACATGGCGGCCGCACAGACAGGCCAGTGTCTGGTTATCGAACTCGGAGGCAGCCGTGGGTCCAAGAACCGAATCTACGAGGACGCCCCAGCGCGAGAGCTCGTTCTCCAGCAGGCGAATATCGCGCTTGTTGCGACGATCCGCCAAAGCTCTCTCCAACTCCAAGGCCTCGTCACGCGGCTCGTTGAGATCGTGCTCAAATATCTGATCCTCCGCATCCGAGAAGCTAAGCGGCTGCTGATCCGCGCCATAGACCGGCTTCACCGTCTGATCCGGCAGAAGGCTGTACTGCTTGAGCAGCAGCCAGTGGTTGTGCAGGGACTTGGCGGTGCGTGCGCTGTAGAAGATCGAGGCGTTCTTGTCGAGCAGCTCCTGGAATTGCTCGAGTTTTGGCTGCTCCGTCTGGAAGGAGAGAGAAAGAAAAGAGATTAGGAATCAGTTTCTATTTCTTGTTCATCTCAACACTCACGCTCTTGATGGTGCCAAGAAGATCCTCTTCCTGGACGCTGTACAGGGCCTTGCGCTGAACGGAATCCACGAGTTCGGGGTGCAGGTTGCGCATGGCGGACACGGCAATCCTCGAGACAGCCGGCTCGTACAGCAGGGCATACCAGCGCTGCTGCAGCTCCTGCAGAGTAAACTTGCAGGAGAATTTTACCCCGCGATGTATGATCCGCAAGTCATTGGTCTGCTGAATGCCAATGATAAGGGCCAGATCGTCGATGGGCTTCCAGCGGCCCAGATCCTTGGTGGCCGTCTGGCCGAGGGTTCTACCGTTCCGGCGCTGCGACTTCTTGCTGGCCGGGCGCACGGGACGCGAGCGTCTCTCACTGGCCGCTGGACGCTCCATAACGGGCGGCTTGGGATGCACTACGGCCGGAACTGGCGGCGCAACAACAGGCAGCAGCGGAGTCACCGGCGGCGCTGGCGTGGTGGGCGTGGCCAAAGGCAGCGAAGCTACCGTGCTGGGCGTTCCAGGAACGAGGGAATCCGCCGAAGCGGGTGTTAAAGGCGGCTCCGACGTCGAATTGGGAATGGTAAGTGGCGCTAGCGTGGTGTGCGGCACCCCGATCAGAGCGGGATAGTTTTGTGAAGTGGTTCTCGGTCTATTGCTGCGATTGGCGTCCGTTCCGCTGCGATTCGTGGGCACTGCGATGTTGTACTCGACTATTTCATCATCAAAGCGCTTCCTCTTGATTGTTCGCGACGAACTGGCGGCGGCGGGAAAACGAAAATGAATGATTACCAAGCACTTTTCGTCTCGTTGACATCCCTGTCAACTCCTGTTATTCTTACCTCCTTCGTTTCTGGTCGTTTTGAAGCTCAATCGGCAGATTCTGTATCGGAGCTCGCAGTAGCGGAGTGCCAATTACAGTCGCGGCTGCACTCGCTACTGTTGTTGCTGTGGACACCACTGTACTTGTGCCCGCGCCTGTTGTTGCTGTTGTTGTTGTTGTTGCTGCTGGAGACGACACGCCTACTGTGATTGGAAGCGGGGGCTGCTGAGCCAAGGGGACTGTGGGTGGGTTGGTGGCGGTCGCAGGAACCGCACTGCTGGCAGAATTCGAGATTCGTGTAATTTCCATGGCTCTGACGGGGATTTGTTGTTAAAAATTCACTTTTTTCGCGACGCACTACACAAAAGAGTGTGACCGTTCCTTAATATCGATAACAGCCAGCTATCGAGCTAAAGTAAGGAATCTGGGCACACTAAATAGCTCAGCATCCAGTGCTGCCCATTTGGAGCTACCAGTGCTGCCCATTTAATAGCGATGAGCGGCCAGTGCTGCCCATTCAATAGCGATGAGCGACCAGTGCTGCCAGAATCTGTAGAGTAAAGAAAACCCGCCAGATGTATCGATGTTTTCATCGATGTTTTTCCACCTCTAGAATAAAACACAAAGTGTGAAATTAATTTTTTTCGCGCTGTTTTTTGTTAAGAACGAGACACCTGTCGTGTCCCGCGAGGTGCCAAAAATGTTTACCACCCCTTGAAAAAGAACTCAAATCCTTCAAAACAACCCAACAAAAAAGGAAGAAGAGAAAAAGGTGATAAACGTAGTGCGAGAAATTCCAAGGAAGACAAACCCTTCGGCGCGTCGTTGGGAAATGTATTAATTATAAAGAAAAAGTGCCGTTAGTGCATCTAGATGAGTGCCTGGATGAGCGGGCAACCGAGTTTACGCGACAGCCACAGCAGTATCACCCGGAAATATGAGGTAAGCCGTCGGGAAGAAAGCACAAAAACAAAGCATTATGACTAATCGATTCGCAGTTTGCACTACGCGGAATCGGAGTCATCGCACTCAGAGAGCAAAATGGACATCTCGGAGACGCCGACGGACTCCACGGGCATGTCGCCGCTGGCCGATGATGCCGTGACCGCTGCTCCGGCCAAGAACATTCTGGCGCTGGAGAAGGAAGGCGAGGTTGTGAAGGATCTGGTGACATCTTCCAGCTTGGACAACCGCATCCTTCGAATGGAAATTCTGCCCATTGAGACGACGCCGCCACAACGACACACCATCGAGCGGACGCTGGCAAACAGCCATCCGCTGATGTCGCCCACAAACACGGACTCCGACTCCGAGCCCTTCCAGCTGAAACAGAAACAGGAAAAGCCGCAGCCGCGGAGCAACTTTCCGGACGTGGTGCCCGCCACGGAGACGGTGCAGGCGAAGAATTCGCTGAACCAGTCGCGAAGCAAGCCGCAGGATGCCAAGGTCAGTTTGCTGAGGGCCAACAGTCCGGACATTCTGAGCAGCGAGTCGGATGCGGATGTGTCCCAGTATTTGGCCGCTGTGGAGTCCAATTTCCAGTCGGTCTCCCTGATGCCCAACGGCAATGGCAAGAAGTCCAAGCGGACGACCACTCTCCCCGGCGGCGAGGATATCTCCAGCCTGGACTCCATTTCCAATCACAGCTTCGACGATGACGAGGACATCGAGCATAATCTGGCCTCGCTGAGTCCCTCGAGCTCACTCATTGACGGCCTTGATGGCGAGGACGACGACGACGACTGCGAGGGGCCGGAGCTACTTCCCGACCATGACGATGACCTGGAATTGGACCTGGAGTTCGGCCTGGCCAGCACACCAACGCCGCATGCTTCGGCTACGGCTGCGCCCCCGGGTGCCTCCACTCTGCCACAATACACGGCTGCCGAGGAGCGACGCGACTCGCGGAATTGGCAGAAGATCACTCTGCCGGACGGACGCACCCGCGAGATCGATATGCGGGTCATCGAGCCCTACAAGCGGGTGCTCTCCCACGGCGGATATCTCAAATCTGGCGGCCAGAACGCCATAGTCATCTTTTGTGCTTGCCACCTGCCGGATAGATCGCGGGCCGACTACAGCTATGTGATGGACAACCTGTTTCTCTATGTGGTCAAGACCCTGGAGCAGCTGGTCACCGATGACTATGTGCTGATCTACCTGCACGGCGGCTCCAACAGGCGGAATGTGCCGCCATTTCCATGGCTCAAGCGGTAAGTTAGATTTCTTGTTAATTAATTATGATGCTGATAAATCATGATTCCCCCCGCAGTTGCTATCAGCTGCTAGATCGTCGGCTGCGCAAAAGCCTGAAGCACATGTATCTGGTGCATCCCACATTCTGGATCAAGTCGCTGGTGTGGATGGCAAGACCGTTTGTGAGGTGAGTTGAAAGACTTTAGTCTTGTATAAAATAATAAGCATACATTATCCTTTGTAGCACAAAGTTCTGGCGCAAGCTGGTCTATGTTAAGTCCCTGGAGGAGCTTGGCCTGCACGTGGCCGTGGAAAAGGCAGCCATTCCGGAGAAGGTGAAGCAGTACGATGCCAAGCGGCACTGAGGACTCACAGACTTGTTTTACTCAAACGGAAAACGCTAATGCAACCGCAACGCATTCATGACACACTCGCTATATACACTAGAATCTGTGCATTACGCATTCCCCATCTTCACGGACTACGGACTAAGGCTATAGAATCCTCCAACCGTTTTGGTTTGCGCTCTCTCGCTATGCTTTAATTTAAGATCTCAATCTTTGTGATACTTTGTGTTTGCCTTCTCAGTCGAGTCCCCTCAGCATTTTTCCCATGTGTGAAACGTGAAGGCGTGGTGTTCGTTCAGCAAGACATCGAACAAGTTTTTGTAGCTCTTTATTGGCAGTCGTAGCAGAATAGTATTAGTAGGCACAGAGCGATCCCCGTATTTATACCATGTAGTTATCGTGTAGCTTCCGCTTCATCTACATACATATATATATATATATACATATATTTTGTAATGGAACAGACATACATATGCAACCAGAAACCACCAAACTTCCGAACCTGTTACCTTTTCTCGTAGCAACACGAAGTTGGAGCACCTAAACTGAATTTAAGCATAAGTAATTGAAAATCTTTAGCTGAATTTTGCATTCAATGTATGTTCCAAGCACGAAACGAATCGAAACTCACACTGACATTGAAACTGCGACAATGACCCCATGCCAGTTGCCAGTAGCAGGTGCCACCCGTATCCATATCTGCATACCCAACACACACCACATCCACCATCAGAGTTAGCCGATTAGACTGTAAGTGACCAGTAGTAGCGACCATTCTCTGTGGAATCCACACACACACACGGACACACGTAGAATCTCTATATAGCGGATAATGTGACGTACAATTTAGGCAATGAATGTAACCGATTGATATTACGAGCGACATTTTGTTGGTTTCCTTTTACCGCTTTAAACAAACAATAACAATAATAATAATAATAAAGTGCAAGATGATTTTTATTTATTATAATGCAATACGAGCCCCCGTAAAGGTGGTGTCTGTCCTATGAGTAATAGCTCTGGTCGCAGTCCCACAGGTCGTTGTCCTCGTGAAACTGGATGAGCACCAGCTCATACGTCACAATGGTGCCGGCAACCTGAAAAAGGGAAGAATATTCTTAACTAAAACTGAGTTTCAACGTGACTCATCATTCACTTACACTCAGAACCAGCTTTCTGGTGAGGTGAAAGAACTTCATCCCAGTCAGGGCCACCTCATCGCTGATGACCTCCTCGGTAAATCGTTTTACCTCCGGACACCAGGACTCCTTGGGCACACAGCGCAGGTATCTCAGGGTCAGCCTGGATTCATCATGCACGCTGGCGGAGTAGAGAGACACCGCCAAGGTGCGACCAATGAGGAAGATGAGGGAGAAGTAAAAGTACACCGCATGCGCCACCGATGGCATGGTGCTAAAGGAAACTCAAAAAGGATTAGTTCTTCATGCTGCTTGCCCCAATACCCACTTCAGACTTCGCAGCAACTGGACGCATATAAAGTACAAGTTGTTCGAAAAGGACACCATGGTAATCAGGGATATGGCATCGTCCATTTTGTCACATAAAATGCAAATATTTCTGTATTGAATGCGACGCTCCGACCAGTAGGTGGGGGCCATGTTCTGCAAGTAATCATTATTTTCGGAGAACAATATTAGCTGGTAATCCTTTACCATTCCCTTGAAATTCCGCAGGTCATCGTTCAGCTGGCGGAACTTGGCTGCCAGTCCAATGCTGACAATCATCACAAACATGTCCATATAGTTCCATATGAAGGTCGAGTAGACGTTCTGGAACTTTCCCCACAAAGCCAACGGGGTCGAGTAGCTGACCACAAAGAAGATCTCATCGTTGGTGCGGAGAAAGTAGTTCTGAATGGGATCGGCGGTGCGGTTGCAAAATGAGGCGTAATTTATGGCTGAGACCATGCTCAAGATGTGCTCGGCTATAATTTAAATAAATAAATATTTAATTCGGTATATATTCGTAGCAGTCATAACTTACCAACAGATAGCATCATCCCCACCAGCATAACCATGGCAATTCTGTGACCCATCTTCCATCTGCCCATCTGTGTCTGATACGGCGGCAGATCCTGCTCCACGGTGTGCCAGTACATCATCAGTTGGGGCCACCGCCGGGCCAGATTGAGGGCCACTATCAGCACCAGCAGAACAGATCCTCGGAATATAATGGGCTTAATGCTGTTGAAACTGATCGGATTGTTCAAGACCTTATACAACGATAGTCCAAAGTTCGTAAAGCTCGACGCGATAAAGAGCACGCAGAAGCAGGTGCGTATATTGCGCCAGGAGAAGCTCAGACTTGAAGGATGCTTGGCTGTGACGCCCTTCACGGGCATCATGGCGAAAAATTCGGCCACCAAGAGCACTCGGCCAACAGCCTGGTGGAAGGTTCCATCGCTGAGGAAGGCTTCCTTGTTGCTACGGGAGAGCTCTGTTTAAAATTGATTTAGTTAACTGAAGAATTTATAATTGTAATTGAATAAATATTTACTGGGTTGTGTATTCCGGACCTCATACTCCTTCTCAATCTGACTTTTGTAGGTTTCACAGCTCTCCTGGAAGGCTTTCTTGCGGGCACTGAGAGAAAATATAGATTGGAATTTATTTATTTATTTAAATGAGACTCCTAGTCCCACCTTTCGTGAATCAAGTCCAGCTTACGCGTCAACGGTGACCTGGAGACCTTCTTCTTAAGCCGGCGCAGTTTGCGCTCCAGCTTGGGCAGGATCTTCATCGTGCGACTGGCTGATTCCACCAGCAAAGACCAACTGCAGCACAGGAATGACTAGAGGCAACCTAAAAGCCAACAGGAACCCGGGGAGTGACCATTAAAAACACCTGTTGTTTTGCACTTATCTATAATTAAGGACTAGCAACAACAATGAAAGCACATATTTTGCGGGCTTAACCCTAAACCCGACTCCTTCCCCCGAAAAAGTTCAGCCCTCAAAGCAGCCGAGCACTTTCTCCCCGCCGTTGAACTGCAGCAAAATCAGTTCGTAGGTCACAATTGTGCCAGCCACCTAAGGAATATAATATATGTATAGTTCTATAATTGGATATTTTTGTTTACAAACCGAAATGACAACACCGCGGGTCAGACGAAAGAATTTTAAGCCTGTCAAGGCCACATTGTCCAAATGCACTTCCTCCGAAAAGCGCTTTAGCTGGAAATAATGGAAATAATTTTAGTTCAAGTATTTAGTAATCATGTCTTAGCTTACCTCATCACACCAATATTCACGAGGCACCAGACGAAAGATGAGCAGAGGTCGCTTGGACTCATCATTGATGCTGGAGCTATAAAGGGACAGGATGAGAGTGCGGCCAAGTAGATAGGACAGGGAGAACCAGAAGTACAGGGTATGCGACACCGAAGGTTTTGTCCTAAATAAACAGAATCATTATGGTTTAACGTAAATCAGGAAGATAGCAGGAACTCACTGCATGCTCTTCAAGATTTTGCCACAGATGAAATACAAATTATTGGTAAAGCACAGCATGGTAATGGTAGAGATGCCATCGTCCACCACCTCGCAGAGCTTGCAGAGATTCCGGAAGTTGACCCGACACTGCATCCAGTGGTCCACAGTGGTGGGCTGCAAAGGGAATAAATGACATCAAACCTCTATAGCCTCAAAACTCGACCGAAAATCCATACCAATCTCGCCTCTCGCATCATGTAATCATTTAGTTGACGGAAACGGGCAGCCAGAGCCACACTGACGGCCATCACGAAGATATCGTTGAAATTCCAAGCGAATGTGCTTAAAATATTGATAACTTTTCCCAGCAGCCCCAGGAAGTAAGTGTAGTCCACAAAATAGAATACCGAGGAGAAATTCAAGTACAGAAAGCTGTCAACGGGATGACCTGGTATCTTGGGGCAAGAGTTTACGTAGTAACCCATACTCAACATGCTCATCATGTGCTCCACTGAAAGGAATCAGTAAATTATAATTTAGAAGGAATTAAGGAACATCTTAATTACTTACCCAGTGAGCAAGTGGTGGCCACTATTGTTATCCACTTTATGTGCTGCGACAGGGCTCTGCGCTCCTCGACCGACTTCAGAGGTGGTAACTTGGCCTCCACTAGTTGCCATTCCTGGGCAATGGCTGGCCACTTCCTGGCCAATTGTAAGAAAGCCAACGAGATGAGGAATATGGATAAGTAGAAGACCAGAGTCTCCACCGAATCAAAATTGAAAGTCACATTTGTCACAAAGGCCACCAGGTAGCCGGAGACAACTCCAAAGCAAAGGATAGTGACCAATGCATAGTAAGTGCGGGCGCTGGACCAGGCAAAGGCCAGATCATCGGCAAACTTGGAACTGACTCCACGAACTGGCATCAAGGCAAAGATCTGGGCGATAATGAGAACTAGAAGCAAAACAAATCTATATAAATCTTAATAATTGAGTTATTCATATTAACCTGGCTTAATAGCTTCTTGGAAAGATCCGCTGTACTTGTAATCCTCTGACCTTTTCAGACGTCGCACAAAAGCTTTTACTATGGAATTAAAAATATTTAAACAAATAAACTAACAAATTAAAACTTACTCATAGCGAATTGGAAACGTTTGGTTGGCTTTGAGACCACTTTGTACTTGAGGATGCCCAGGGTTACACTGAAAAATATAAGTATCAGTTGCATTCACAAAAATTAAGAATATCTAGACATACTCGCTGCCCACTCGTGATCTTCGCCAGAACTTGATGCGAGCGATGAACCTGCGCCGCTTGGCCGGATCCCCAGTGGTCCTGGCCATGTTCGGTGCTCGACTGACTGTTCCGACAAATGGTTAAGCCCACAAATTGCTACTGGTTAGGGCTAATTGGTGGTCTCCGTGCCAATTGTGCGCTTATCTGTGCATAATCTTGTGCAAATGTGAGGAGCTG
>VNJS01010236.1:0-11997 GCA_008042575.1 Drosophila watanabei | reverse complement strand
CGCTTTAGTACCTTGGGTTGATAAACCCAATGCTGAAAGCCACCTTTTCAGCTGAGTGACCGAAAATTCGTTTAAATCAACTTCGTTCATGGCGTAGATTTGACCACTTCTGAATTTGTGGTAGGCGTTTAGAAAAAGGCTGAGTAGTATAAAAACGCGTCTTCTTTATTACTTTGCAGGAACACAGACTGACTCTCCCAGAGATCTCTAACATTCTTCTTCTCTTAATGTTAATTTACATAGGCTTAACATATGCTTTGCATAGTATTGGTGTTGTACACGTATCGATATATTAGTGTGACCCTCTACCAGCCTACTACAAAGGGAAAGAGGTTAACTATCATTCCAAATTTGACTTGATTAACCTTTTCAAAACTGTGAACGGAATGAAATTTTTTCTTATATTGCAGCCAAAGACGTATAATTAGACTTGAAGGAAAGCACTTTAAGAATGGGATGGAAATTTGGTCTGAATGCTGCGGAATTTGTATATTAATATTATATTTCTTAATAAACCATAAACTAAATAAATACAAAATCTCAAAACCGTTTTTAGGTTTCTCTAAAAGTCTATAAACTTTCTCTAAAAATCAAATTTCTAAACGGAAATTCCTTCCAATTAACTGTTTGTTTGTTTATTTTAGCATTAAAGCCAAAACCAACTGACATTCGATTACCTAGAAAAGTGATGCCAATAAAAAGGGAAAGAGGTTAACTATCATTCCAAATTTGACTCGATTAACCTTTTCAATTTCACATACACGCACACACACACACGCGCGAGTCATCAAGTTCACCAAAAGCCAAATCAAAAGGCTACAGGGATCCCCCCTAAGGGGACGGGTCCTGCACTAAACCTCTCTTTAGCCATACAGTTATCGGTTTCTCTTTCTCCCTAACACTCTATATACACTGAGGAAAATTTTTTTGCAAGTATTTAAGAATTATAATAATAATAATATAAATAATAATAATAAACAATAATAAGGAATCTAAAAGTAGGCTATAGTTGTACATGTTCTATGTTACATATCCAATGAAATAAAGGATTCCATGACTTACTCTCAGTTTTAAAAATTCTAAAATATCAGCAGTTGTGATTTAAAATCTCTTTTCAAGGCGACTAAAAGTAGGCATCAGGTATTACGGCTCTGATTAAAAATATGCCACGTTTATTGTTAAAAGTTATTAGAAATTATGGGGGTGGTAAAGACATTTATAGAGTTTTCAAATTCATTAAAAATGCTTAAAGAATTATGCCGCTAAATGTTACATATTTAAAAAAACAACAACTTTACATTCAACAATTTCATAGCAAACTTTTAGACACAGTTATAAGGTATTTCAAAACCTCTAAGTTATCATTAGCACCTTTAGCTATATGTTTATACCCTTGCAGGGTATTATAATTTTAGTCAGAAGTTTGCAACGCAGTGAAGGAGTCATCTCCGTATTCATGATTAGCATTAACAGCCGAGTCGATCTAGCCATGTCCGTCTGTCCGTCCGTCTGTCCGTTTCTACGCAAACTAGTCCCTCAGTTTTAAAGCTATCTAAATGAAACTTTGCAGATAGTCTTCTATATACTCTCACTCGTACATAAGCCGGATCGGTCGACTATATCATATAGCTGCCATAGGAACGATCCGTGAATTTGTTGAAAAAAAATTATAACTTTACTGTTTTTTAACATATCTTGATTAACTTTCGGTTATGAGCTTTATATATTGTTCCAGATTTTTGGATTTAATTTTATAAAAATCGGACTCCTATATCATATAGTTGCCATAGGAACGGTCGTGAAATTTTCAGAAAAAAAATTTTAGCTTTGTCAGTGCTCAACATAATTTTTTCTACTTTGAGATACTAGTATTTCATATTTTTTCAGAATTTTGTTGTAAATTTCATAAGAATCGGACGAATATATCGTATAGCTGCCATACAAACAATCGGTAAACGTGGAAAAAAATTACATTTTACTTTACATGTAAAAATGCGAAAAAAATTGTTAAAAAAATGTAAAACTGTTAAAATTGTATGTATATGAAAGTAGTTCATATTATATTATATTGAGATAGATTATAATTTATACAATTGGAATCTGCAAGGGTATGCAAGTTTCGGCGCGCCGAAGTTAGCTTCCTTTCTTGTTTTATCTAAGATATCTTTTAATTTTAAGGAAAGTCTGCTTTAAAAAAAGTTAAAAGATATAATAAAATATTTTAAAACAAAAAATATCATTTTTTTCAGTTTAACGATATAAATATAAATAAAATTCAAGCTAAAGAAGCATGTAAAACCTTTAGAGATTTCCAAAGCGCCTTTATTTTTAATTCACTTCAAAGATATTTTGGGTTTAAAATGACATATTCGAATAATATTTCGATTTAAACGCTTTCCTTCCCTTTTTATGAGCCCAATTGCCAAGTGTAGAGTCTATTTTTTTCTATGTACATCTCTACAGTTTCAATTGGTCTATGGGGCAGGTGTTAATGTATCCTTCAAATGCTGCCATTGAATTGAATTGAAAGTTAATTTGCCAATTGGTCCCACAGCTCCCCAGAGCGTCAAAAAACAGGGGGCGGGGGTGTGAGGGTGTGGCGATAAGGAGGGGTTGAAAAGCCACGGCTGGATGGGGCAAATTCGAGTAGGGGTTCGAGCTGCAAGCTTGCATTTTCAACTAGTTGTGCAAAGTGTGATTAAATGTTTTGTGTGTTGCAGCTTTCAGCTTTTGTTGCGTGTTTTTATTGCCACCCTCGTCTCTCACTCAAAACAAAGGTGAGAGGTGGGGGTGCGGGGGGGCCTCGTTGTGGAGTGCACATGACATTAGGCAACACTGTCCCACTGGCGAGGACATTTTCAAAATGTGCTGCCACAGACAAAGCCTTCAATCCCACCGCTCCCCTGCGCACGTCCCGCATTCATCGAGCTTCCTTCTTTTTCTGCTGAGTTGCTAAAAAACTTCTTTTCAGCAAACGTTCTGTGGTTAAAACGGGTAGTAAGAGGTGGGACTGGGGAGGCAGGGAGGGTGTTTGCCGCAAACAAGCAACAAGATGAGAGGGGTAAGGGGCAGTGGTTCGGGGATAGGAGCCACAACATCCCCAATGAAAGTGAAAAAAATCTGTTTGCATATTACATAGCCAGACGAGGCGAGGCGAGGCGAGGCGAGATGTTTTGGGTACGTTGGCGGAGGACAGTGGGTCGTCACAGGATGCCTTCTCCGGCCCTCCCTTCTATGTTCCGTTTTTCGAATTTTTCGTCCTGCCACCGAATGCAGCTTCCAGCTGTGCACGCTAGGTGTCGCCGGCGTTGAAGGCAGGGCGCTGTGCGTTCGAGCATCTTCAAAGTTGAAGTAATGCGGCCTCAAGTGGCAGCCACCAGCGGGGGGAAATGCCAGCCCCTCTCAGCGGTCACCTACATTTCCCATACTTATTTATACCATACACTGGAAAATAAATGTTTATATAATATTTTGATTATTTTACAAGATACAAAACTTTTATAGAGAAGGTTTTTTTTAAAGAGCATTTGAAGGAATCGTTTTTTTAGGCTATCTAGGAATACTTTCATTAAGAGCTTATTTAAAAAGAAAATTAAAAAAAGGCTTCTGGCAAATTTTATTAAATTTAACAGACTTTATTTAAGCCAGTATTCCTTTAACTTAAAGTCTAAGCTATATATTTATATATTTTACCTGTGCACTTAGGCCGCCTGCCGCCATTTAAAATTGCTTGTCCTCACCTGAGTTTGGGTGTGTATCTGTGCCTGTGTGTGTGTGTTTGTGTTATGTTTGAATGAACGCCTGCGTCTTTTATCTTTTCATAAATTTTCCTGCTTTTGTGCCTCCTTTTCGGTCGCATTTTCCCCTGCTGCCGGCACTTACAATCACTTTTATTTCGCGTCGCTTTCTGCGACTTTCCTTCGGCGGCGAGTTTTCCAAGTTTTCTGCAGTCGGGCTAAGAACAGCAACAGCAACAGGAGAAACAACAACAAGAACAACAATTTTTAATGCTTACAAAATTTGAATTGAATTTGCCAACAGCACAAGGATGCTCTCTAAACTGCCAGCGCGCTTTCCCCGCTTTCTTTGCTGTTTATGTGATTTCTTTTTTTCTTATTTCGTTGTTATATGTTGTTCTTGTTGTTGTACTCTCTTTCCCCAATTTGCATCCGGCGGCTGCCTTCAATTTGAGGACAACTTCAGCTTTAGCTTCAACTTCAGGAAGAATAGCAGCAGCAGCAGCAGCCTCGTCATCCTTGCCACCTGCCTTTGAGCTGGGAGTCCTGGGCATCCTTTTTGCCTAGTTTTACGCCTTGGTTTTCCTTAATCGCTTATCCCCGCTGCACTCGTACACAGCGGAAAAGATAATCAAATGGATGTCGTCCTTCTGGGAATTTTTATTTTTGCAAAATATATATTTGCAAGTCGGTGTTAAAAGAGAATAAGGGGAATTATTCTGTAATAAAATGCATAAATAGATATTATTTGAGCTTGAAATCTTTGTTATAAAAATATTTATCTGAATCCTCAAGTATATTTAAAATAAGTATCTATTCGTGTCCTTATATTACACATTTCCTTAGGCATTAAATAAGAGTTTATTGGAGAATTTAAATCAATTTTGTAATTCCGTAAAAAAATATTTATAAAATATATATAGCTAAATGCTTCTGAGGTTGAAGTCTTAGGCTTAAAAATATTTTTCTAAATTCTCAAGTTCTCCTCTTTTCATATATAACTTTTAAGCTTTAAAAAGAATGAATTTAACACAGAAAATTTAGTTGAAAATTTGGAATATATATCCAAAAGCTGTATAAGTTTTTCTCCTTAATTTTTTTAAAGAAATACACAAATTTTTGTTAGTGAAAGTAAGATAAACCAAAGTAATGCCCATGCTGCGCTGTGTAAAAATATATATATAGCTATATATATCCCATCCAATATATGGTGACGTAACAATGCCCAGGGCGAGTGCAATGTAACATAGCCGCCGCCCAAGGGCCTGCAGGTCTCAGTAATTGGAGAAGCAGGGGGAAATTTTTGGGGTGAGTGGGCTAAAGGGGAGGTGCAAATGTGCATTTAATTCGTGCGAAAATTGTGGCAAGAAAGGGGTAGTCGCTGTTAAGGGGCTGTGTGCGTGTGTGTGTGTCTGTGTGTGGCATGAGGCAAGCCAAGCTGCGAGCTGCTGGATGATGGATGGAGTTGCAAAAGCTTTTGATTTATATTGCCATCGTCTGGCAGGGCCATAAATATATGCTGCTTGTTGATTATGCATTGGACGCACCGAAAACCTTTTAGTTTGCGGTGTGCTCATGTGTGTTACATGCGAGTGTTCCCTGTGTGTGTATATGTGTGTGTGTGTACGACAAGGTTGTGGTTCCAGTTCCAGTTCCGGAAATTGTGGTAAACAACAGGAGGAAGTGCTGTCGATGCTCGGCCAGAGAATCAATTAGAAAGACCAAAGGCAAGCGTGCTAAACGAAATCCTTGGAAATCAATAAATTTGGCTTAATCATGCGAAAGGAATGTAGCTCATTTTAAACAAAGAACAGCGCAATTTAAGCTTAAACAGATGATGAAATTAATTTGTAGATAGTTTAGAGTTACTTTTAATTATTTACAATATAATTATGCTAAACATAGTTAAGAGTCATATATTAAGGTAGAAAATCATATATAAAAGTCCTGAAAAATATATAGCAAATCCCTAAAATACTCCTCTTTAAATCCCTGAAATCCCGTTAATGCCAACTCGATTGTATCCCCTAAAAAACGAGTTATTTAAAAAAGGCCTCATACTGAATTAAAATTTCCTCATTTTGACAAGTTGTTTGGGCATCTAATGGATTGGCGGCTGCTGCTGCTCTTTCACTGCCTAAATCTCCATAAATAGCCTCCTGCCCCAACCCATCTCCATCTCCCCCCACCACAAGCATTCATCATAACCATTCAAAGTTGGCTCAATCCTTTTCCATATCCATTTCACAAATATGAAACTTTTTCATTGCCAACTTTAAAGGGACGAACTCTCTTCATCATTTAAGCATTCCCAATGCCAACTCTCTCCACTCTCTTTTTTCTTTGCTTTTTTATTTTTTTATTTTGTGTGTGACCAGGCGGGGGGTGTGAGTATGGGCCAGTGTGGCTGTGTGTGTGCGAGGCGGAGGGCTATTTTGCAACTCTCTTTTATATAGACCACAAATGCCGCACTTACGTAATACATCACAAAATGTCCAAACGAGGTAAAAGGATTTGCTGGTGCCCCGAAATGCTGCCTTGCCCGGCACTGTTCTCCATATTTTTGTAAGCCAAAATGCAGCTTAACATATCAGCGCCAACGAACGATGCCAAGCGAAACGAAACGAAGCAAAGTGAAGCGCTGACCGTGCTCCGTTCCATGGGCTCCACTGCTCCCCTTTCTCTCTCTCTCTCTCTCCATCACCCCATCATTCCAAGCCCCTGCTCTGCCTAAAGCACCTGCCATGAGGGGGGCACTCCATGCCGGGCTAACACACACACACACAAACACACGCATTCGGGCTTGGAGGCTGCTGCGGTAATTAATGCAGCGCGTTTGCGAAAATGCGAATACATTTCGCAGCTAGGAACGTTTTCAAGGTATGCCCTGGCCAGAAACAGTGGGTCAAGGTATAGGAAAATGTGAGGAAACATTTTGCAGGAGAAGGAAAATAGAAATAATAACCGATATTTAGAATTTATAAATTTTTTAGAGCCTTTTAGTAAAATGTTCGGTCTTTGTGTGAATAATAATATTGTAAATAAAACTTTTAGCAAAGAAATAAATCGAAGCTTATACAAGATCAAAATGAATAAAAATAAATATAAATTAAGTGCTTCATGAACCACTAGGATTTTTAAACCCCTTTAAAGTGTATCTAAAAATGTGCAATCCATTTTCAAAAGTGTTTTTTTTTAATGTATAATTTATTAACAATTTTTATTCAGTAAATCTCATTTCAGTGAAGTTTCAGACTATTTTAAATGTTTAACTTAAATTCTAGTAGGCTTATTTAATACGCACAAAAGGAAGCATATGTTCCTTTATCAGTAAAGGAAATTCATCAGCACTACAAATACAGTTAAGCAACAAACTGTGTTTGTATGGAATGCCTTCTTGAAAAAAAGGTTAAACAACTATACAAATATTTGATTTTTTTTTGTGTATTTTTAATAAATATTAAATATTAATTCTAAATTGGTTCAATCAAGAATAAAACATTTATAGAACTGATAAAAAACCCTTGAATGAACCTAAAGATCTATCAGAAGTTTAGTGTATTTTGTGTCCCACTTCAACTAATATTTTTTTTTGCACTTTATAAATAAGTTGTTTATCAAGGCATTTAAGTACTTATAAAAACATATATTTTTTTTAATGATTGCTTTACATACATATTTCCTTAGCAATCATAGTTCAGTTGAATACATTTTCTTGGTATTTTATTTTCATAGAAAATTCAAATTGGCTCGCTTTAAAACCGTATTGATTTCACTATTATTATTCATGTACATAAAAATGTACTATATATACCGCAGTGATTCTAGGCAAATAGTTCGAATACTTAAACCGAAAGCAATTCATGTTTAATAAATTCATATTTCAGCAGAAATGCCGATGATGCAGGCATTCCAAGGCCCACACTTCCACTCACACTAAAATTTTCCGGCCCCGCAAATAACTTATGAACGCAAATTGAACGCAACCGTTTTCCTCCATTCCCCAAATCGAATTCATTTTTCTATCATCTTACGCATAACAAAAATACTTGTGCAAACTTTTTGAATATTTTAACTAAATTACAATGGCGGACGGGCGATTGGTGGAGTTAGGTTGAGCCTGGTACCACTGTCATCAAATTGCAGGATCTGCAAGGACGAGGGGCAAATGTATTCACGCTGAAACGATTTTGGGTGCACGGCGACACCTTGGTTTGGCGCCCGCTAACTGTAAACATACACACACACACACACACACACACACACACACATCACACATAACACACTCGAAATTCACACACACCTCGTTCTCACATACACTGTCGCTAAATTCACACACACCCAAAGGCAGCTGCATGTGCGAAAAGTTCCACGTCTCGCGCTGTTTTTGGCGAAAATGCAAACGAAAACAGCTAAAGCGAGAGAAAGGCAGGGGGGAAAGATGGAATAGAGCGGGGCAAAATCAGGCGAAATTTTAAATTTGAATATGTTTTTCTTACCCATCTACTTTTGCCACTTCCACTCTTTCGTTCTCGCACTATCTCTCCTTGTTGCCTGTCCAACGATCCCGTTCGCCATTTGTCTGCTCGATTTGTTTTTTTATTCTGCCCCCTTCTCTTTCTGGATTTCTTTTCTATAGGTATACCCTTCCAGCAGGTAGATTAAACTACTATATATTTTAGTTTTATTACTTATAACATTATTACTATTAGAAAGAGTTTTAAAAGGGTCTTAAGACGAAATTAAAGTGCGATCACTCTCTTCGTCCTTCTTATTTAAATTAAATTGAGAGGGAATTTATATCTGCGAAATAAATTAGTAAATAATAGTTTTAAACTTAAACTTAATTACTTTTTTTAAGTTATTAAATTAAAGGCTATTATAAAGCATAATTAATTTGCTGCCCCCAAATTGGTTTCCATCTAAGATTTAAGTTTCTTTTGTCAGTACCATGTTATGATCTAATTGTTATTAAATTTACCAAAGGTTTAATGTTCTTGGATAAAAAATTCATTTATAAGGTTTATTATATTTTTATATTTTCCATAGAAAAGACAATTACACATGACATAACTTTTGGAATTTTTAATAGATCTATCAAATAATTGTTTATGACTTTATTTTATTTTATAAAACATATCTATATTAAACTTTTATAAATATTTAGAATATAGATCATATTGTGTATCATTTATTTCTTCCTTTTAAAGGGTATTCCAAACCTCGGTCTCCCAACTAGCCTTCCCTTCTTGTTTTTTAGTATGTTTGTCTTACACATTTCCGTTGCTTGTGTTATTTATTTGTTAGTTTTGTGATTCAAATGTATTCCAGACCCTCTCTCTCCCCAGACTGCCCTGTGCCCCCCCTCGTCCACCCCTTACACACGGCATCTTCAACTGATTCTCTAGTCTATATGTAGCTTGTTTTTCTTTTTCATTCTTCTCCAAGTGCCGCTTATTATGCACATTTTAAATCATCTACGCAGCGACAAAGAGCCAGGGAAGTGAGAGAAGGAGCTGGGGGAGAGGCGCTAGAGCTAGAGCAAGAGCAAAAGCGGGAGCGGGAGCGGAAGGAAGAGCTCTGGCAGCAGTTAAATTAAGCACATTTTCATACGATGCAATTCATATCTCAGAGATACAGTAGCTCCCAGTGCTTGCATATTTCCCAGAATATAAATTCGCCGCAAGTCCGTTCGCTTTCAACTCTTTTGACTGCATATTGAAAATAATATATATATATATATATATGTATGTATGTGGGAATGAAAGATTATGAAAAATTGGTTTGGCCACAAAAATGGCTCGAGGCTTATGCCGAGATGAAAAGTGTTGGGCATAATCTCTTAAATGCATCTAATTGCTGCCTCTGAGAGCGGAAATAATCTGTGAGTTCCACACGCATCAAAGTAAATAAATTCAAAGAAATGCGAGTATATTTCGCCAGCTGGGCTTATCCATTATGAAAAGTTGCTCATAAATACTGCACTTTATTCAATGAGATATATGTACATGTATTTGAAGTTCACTTTGATTGCTGAAGTCTGGGAAAATCCTTTCAAATTTAACAAAAATTTAAAAAGTAGTTTCAAATAACTTTATAGAGTTGATTTTTATCAAAAATTCAATCGATATTAATTTTACACGAATGTCTCAATCGTATTTTTGGTAACTAAGGCCATTAAGCTAACTTGTTTATAATGAATACTTTTTATTGGTAAGCAAATAAAAATCAAAAAAGGAGAATGGTCTTGACAGTTATTTTATTTTAATTGCTGCAAATAAATTTGGAAATCATAATTGCAATTGTAATGATTTTGACATAATTTAACTTTGATATATCAAGGTTTAAATTTAATCAGAAAATACAAATTAAAGTTCTGCTATAAAAATATTATTTTAGGATATTTAAATTAAGATAATATAATAAATTATTTCATACTTAATAAAAAAACTTTTATTAACTTAATAAAAGTAACAAAAGCTTCACGCACTAATAAATTATTTGCAAGGTTATTTATTAATCAAAGATTTCACAAAAATAGCTCTCTAGGTCATATAAACTAGGTCAAATCGATAAGAAATATTTCTTTAATTTATTGTAAACACATTTATTGGCCATTCACAAACTTTCTTTACTTTAATTTGGCACAGCACGCAATATTGCTGGACTCTGCCAATAATTGCTCAAACCCACATAGTCCTTGCCACAATTGTGTATGTTTTTATTTTTTTTTTTCGTCTTCTTCTTTTTGGTTCTGAGCAAACACCCTTCACCTGGCCAACAGTTGCAGTTTGCAGTGGCATAACGGTAATTACGGGCCAAATGTCAGGCAGTATTCTACCGATTTCCGCTCTAACTAACAACCATTGATTGCCGTTATTGTTGCTGCACTTTGATTGGTTATCCCTCCCCCTCGCTCTCTGCGTTTTCCCATGATTTTCCCGCTCTTCCTCCTCTCCATCCATTTTCCCCCCACACAGCCGGTTGTTTTGTTCGCCCACGTTTGAGCCAATTATCATAAGAAATAATTTATAGACCCAGTGCTGCGTGACAAACGAATAAAAAAGTGCACTTCAACTTTGATATTTTTACCTTGAAACTGTTTCTAAGTTGTGCCAATGTGAGTGTGTGTGTGTAAGCTAGAGAGTGTGTCTGATATGTGTGTGTTGTAGTGTGTTGGTGTGCTGTGCCCTAATGCATGCCAAATGGCTATGGGCATCAATAAAGCGTACGTCACTCTAATTGCACATGCTGCCAGGCACAGGGAAAAAAATTCGTACGGTTTTTATGCCTTTAAAATTTATAATTTCTAAGCTTTAAAATCTTGAAAAATTAATTTACTAAATTTAAAACGAATTTTTCAGTGGCTTTGAATTAATAAGTCCCGATTAAGGATCTGACCTTCCAATATTTCTAAAGTTTTCTTTAAAAAAAAGAGACACGATGTAAAATTTATTTATTTCAGAATCGTGTTCATTGTTTATAACCTTAATTTTGATTTTTTTGTGCCTGGAAATTGGAAATTGGAAAACCAAGTTCAAAGTAAGTAAATATGGACACATTTTCATCATAATAAAAAATAATTAGAGGTCCTAATATATTCGAAAGACATTTTCGGAAAGTGTAAACAGACTGGACACACATTGCAGTTACACTTTGTTTTTAACATTCTTTTGCCCTCTCTTTTTTGTGCCTTATAATGCTTTAATAGAAAACCAAGGGCGAAGTAAGTAAATATGGACACATTTCCATTATAATAAAAAATAATAAGAAGTCCTTATATATTCCAAAGACATTTTCGGACAGTGTAAACAGACTGGACACACATTGCAGTTACACTTTGCTTTTTCGCACGCTTTCTCTCTTTAGCCCTCTCTTTCTCTCTCTCTCTCTAGTTCTCAGCCTTTGTATGCAGTCAAAGGGGTAAAGAGGGATTGGAAAAAGGCAGGGGGGGGGGGGATAACGGCGTGGAAAACTGGGTGGAAATGGCGGGCTGGAAGCTCTGGCTGGCTTGGAACGGGTTGAACTGTAATGCCATTAGCTGGCAGCGGCGCGCAAAGCCATTTGAAAGTTCAACACGTTCAAAGGTCCCAACATGCTTCACACTCTTTCAGACTCGTTCACCCATTTTTATGGCCATCTCCTTCCGTTGCCCCTGTTCCCAGCTCCAGCTCCTGCTGCTGCTTCTACTGCTTCTGGCTCTGTGTGTCTCTCTGGCTCGTTCGCCTGTGTCTTGGCCGTGTCCTTTTTGCGCAACTTT